>JACEFZ010003643.1:567500-602478 GCA_014155875.1 Cepaea nemoralis | reverse complement strand
CCGTGAAGTCCCATCAGGCGGTGATAGTGCTGGGCCCCCTGCCTCGAGGGGGTCCACCCATGACTACTGGTGGTCACCTTCCCCTGTGCTGTGGAGTCAAGGCACAGAGGAGTAGGTTAAGAGCTATTGACCAAATACCCCGGACACTCAACATACTACAGTGGAATGCCGAAGGAGTTTACAAGAAGAAAGACTCCCTAACACAGCGTCTTCATAAAGATAGAATAGATGTGGCATGCATTCAAGAGACACACCTCAACGCCAATCACAAATTCTCAGTCAGAGGATATCAGGCCACACGTTTCGACCGCGAAGGACACAAAGGAGGAGTTCTAATACTTACACGAAATACAATACCTTGCAGCGAAGTATCTGTGATCTCTAACAACCAAACGGAAATTATAGGTGTTGATATAATGATAAAGGACGTGAAAATAAGAATCTACAATCTGTATAGCCCAGCAGATAAGGACCTTACACTCTCAAACATGAAAATAACTGACACAAACTGCATTATTGTCGGAGACTTTTAATAGCCGTTCAGAAAGATGAGGATACCCAGATACTGACAAAAGAGGAGATGAATTGGAGGACTGGGAAATAGACTCAAATCTCCATCTACTCAACAAAGCGAATGACACACCGAGCTTCTACTCCAGAAGATGGCTTACCACTTCTACTCCAGACTTAGCTTTCTGCACAGGAGACATCCTCCACAAAATCGATCGCCATGTGCTGGACCAATTAGCAGGTAGTGACCACAGACCAATCAAGCTTGAAATGAATATGGAGTATGTTCCACAGGAGCAAAAGCCCTTGCCCCGCTGGAATTACAAACGAGCAGATTGGGACAGATTTGCCATACTAACAGACAAATATTGTGAAAACATAAATACACGATATGGCAACATAAAGCAAATGGTGGAAAGTCTAAACAGAGCGATAATACAGGCAGCCACTGAGTCCATTCCAAGAGGAGCGAGGAAAAATTACAAACCATACTGGACTGAAGAACTACAAAGTTTGGAGGACAAAGTTGAAGATGCCAGAAGACAGCAGAGAGAGAACAAACAATTGAAGCAAACATCTCTCTCAAAGCCATCTCAGCAAAATATAAAAGAACAGTAAATCAAACAACAAGAGATTGTTGGAGGGAAAAAACAGAAAACCTGAATTTTGACAGGGATGGAAACAAACTATGGAAACTAGTGAAAGCCATGAACAATGAAGGACCTAGAAACAAACAAATAACAATTAAACAAGGAAATGCCTTGCTTACAGGCAAAAAGGCTGCAAATGCACTAATGGAACACTATGCAAATGCAAACCACATTGATATTACAACCGAACAGAAGAAAGCAATCAAAGACAAACAGATGCATCATAGAAATAAAGAGACAGCAGCAGAATATATGATGGCAAATCTAACAATGGAAGAAATGGAACAGGCAATGAATACCCTAAAAAAGAAGAAATCACCAGGAAAGGATGGAATCACAAATGAAATGCTAATAGGACTAGGCACCAAGGCAAAGAAGAAACTACTAGCAGTCCTAAATAACAGCTGGAAGAGAGGAATAGTCCCACAGGCATGGAAGGAAGCTATACTAATACCAGTCCCAAAGAAAGGAAAAGACCTGGAAGAACCAAATGGCTATCGACCTATCAGTCTACTTAGCTGTGTAGGAAAATTAATGGAACGCATTATCAATGGCAGGCTAACATGGCATCTGGAAGAAAACAAACTCTTAACACCACACCAAGCAGGATTCAGAAAATACAGATCCACTGAAGATCAAATAACGTATATAGCTCAGGAAATAGAGG
The DNA here is from genome assembly GCA_014155875.1 of Cepaea nemoralis. Taxonomy (NCBI): domain Eukaryota; kingdom Metazoa; phylum Mollusca; class Gastropoda; order Stylommatophora; family Helicidae; genus Cepaea; species Cepaea nemoralis. Next base: position 600,651 of record JACEFZ010003643.1, on the reverse strand, counting down.
ATGCCTTCCAAGAGAAAAAGCACACACTAGCAGTCTGGATAGATTTAGAAAAAGCATTTGATAAAGTATGGAAGGAAGGACTGAAAGTAAAACTGCAAAACATGCATGTTTGTGGAAAAATGTATAAATGGATCAGCCACTACCTTGAGAACAGAACTGCCAGGACAAAAGTACAAGGACAAACAAGCAAAATGATGCTGCTGGAGCAAGGTGTCCCCCAAGGAGGAGTTCTTTCACCAACATTATTCCTAGCATATATAAATGACATCACAGAAAATTTTCCAGCCAGAGTACACACATCCTCCTTTGCAGATGACCTAGCCATATGGACATCTGAAGAATATATTAGTACAGCTAACAGCAGAATACAGCAAGCCTTATTAGCGCTAGAGGACTGGTCAAAATCATGGCTAGTGAAGATAAGTGAGGAGAAAACAACATGCACAGTGTTCTCCCTCTCAAATAAAACTCAGCAACCTAAGCTGGTATTGAATGGAAAAATATTGCGCCATGAAGAAAATCCAAACTATCTAGGAGTCACCTTTGATCGTCGCCTGACATGGAAGACACAGGTTGAGAAAAATCGAACAAGAGCAAGGCAAAGAATGGCAATCATGAAAAAGCTTGCTGGTACAACGTGGGGAGCAGATGAGAAAGTTCTCAAGAAGTTATATACTGGACGGGTGAGGCCAGTACTGGAATATGGCATGGCAGCTTGGGCAACAGCAGCTAAGTCAAACTTTAACAAAATAAGTAGAGTCCAAAACCAAGGAATGCGAATCATAACTGGAAGCCTGAAGACAACGCCTATTAATGAACTAGAAAAGATCACTTGTTTACAACCAATGCAGGATAGAAGAGATAGCAGAGCCCAGCAACAAGCAGAAAAATTTAGAAGATTGACAGACCACCCTATGTACAACAGATTTAATGGTTTTGGAAAGGGAAGACTGAAGCGTAGCAACTTTGTAGAAACTGCAAAACGAAGGATTAGGGCAGATCCTATACTTAACATATCAACAGTCAAGCCCATACACAATGCACACAAGTTCCCAGCTTGGAGACAGCAGCAACTGCCTGAGATGATAGAAAACATTCCTGGTATTGAGAAAAAGAACACTCAGCATGAAACCGAAAGAAGAGAAATAACCCTAAACTACATAAAAGAACATTACCCAAGCAGGAATTGGACCCATGCATATACAGATGGATCAGCCAAAAATTCAATAGAGAATGGAGGAGGAGGAATTCTCCTAAATTTAAAAAATGGAGTGAAAAAAACACATTCAATGGCAACTGGAAAATTTTCAAGTAACTTCAAAGCGGAGGTAGAGGCTTTGAAAACTGCAGCAGAAATGCTCCTGGTGGAGGAAAATAAAGAGAAGCAAATAGCTATCTTCACAGATGCAAAGTCAGCTGTCTCAATACTCAAGAGCAATAACAGCACAGAACTAACTGACCTAAGAGCAGCACTCCATGGTCTATGCCAGAAATCCAAAAAAGTTGTAATACAGTGGATCCCATCACATTGCAGTATACCTGGAAACGAAGAGGCTGACAGACTGGCAAAAGAGGGCGGACGACTACCACAGCCTGACATAGACATAACCTATAATGAGGCAAAGAGGTTGATAAAAAGCACTTATAGAACCAAATGGGAATCTGAGCATCCAGGCCATCAGAAGGATGATGCATATTACAAACTCGACCGAAGAGAACAAGTAGCAATCTTCAGACTCCGCACAGGACATAACAGGCTGAAATACCACTTGTTCAATAAACTAAAGATAGGAGATACCGATGAATGTAATTGTAGAACTGGAAAAATGACAGCAAAACATTTGCTGCAGGATTGCCCAACGTATGCAGAACAGAGAAAGATATTTTGGCCCACACCTGCTTCATTTGAGGACAAGCTCTATGGAGATATCAACAAGCTCAAGTTGACCGCAGCTTACTTTAACTACATACAGGTTGACATTTAAAGGTGCATGAAGACCCAGAGGCATGAAATGGAATATTGCTTGGATAGCAAATCCATTATGTGGAAAGTCCAAATCGAAAGCTCGCTGTGTGGGCTTCATAAAAGGTGGAAAAGTGTCCTAGTGGCACGAAATGGAATATTGCTTGGATAGCAAATCCATTACGTGGAAAGTCCGAAGCAAAAGCCCATTGTGTGGGCTTCATAAAAGGTGGAAAAGTGTCCTAGTGGCATGAAATGGAATATTGCTTGGATGGCAGATCCATTACGTGGAAAGTCCGTATCTGGACCCCACTGTGTGGACTTCGTAAAAGGTGGAAAAGTGTCCTAGTGGCACGAAATGGAATATTGCTTGGATAGCAAATCCATTACATGGAAAGTCCGAATCGAAAGCTCACTGTGTGGATGTCATCTGCAGACTGCATACTTCTGGTTTCCGGAAGAACAGCCTATGGTGAACGGAAGGCCCAATATACGGAAGTGAGGCTAAGCAGCCATGTGCAGGACGTGACGATTCCTTGGGTGAGCCCAGTACCAGAGCGCTATGTATCGGCTCTGCAATTATGGAAGCCTCCTTGGATGGCGGGGAATGCCCATGGTCTGCCCCTGCCTTCCCTTGAGGGCTGACCAGGATCTTTGGCTGTTCTATATGGACCAGCTGGGATGGGGGATAACACCACAACAGTGAGAGTCAAACGTCCTAAGAAACCCCCGGGAAGGTTAACCCGGTCAACAAATGCCCGCAGAAGTCGGATGTGTCGGCCTAACGGCGCAAGAACGCAGCTCTGCTGTAAACAGGCACAACGCAATCACATCCGAAAAAAAACTCCGGATGAACGAAGAAGAAGAAGAAGAAACCCTTCATCGACCATTTGGACTATAATGTTGACTTCTTGCTCTTGACTTGGGGACGTAAATTACAAGTACTTCATAAGTCAAATGAGCTCGCCTAATGGCAAGGGATACTGGTAATAGGGAAAGCCAATCCACGCGCCAAAGGTTGACCAGCACAACAATGGACAGGATGTTAAAGACACTGGGCATGAAAATTTGTGGATTAGGCAAGGGAACTGTCAAAGGATTCAGAGTCTCTCTGGTGGACTGTCATTTCTTATTTGCTTTTGTTTGCTTTAAACTCAAGTGTGGTCCATATATGTGCTACTACTTCTACTGCACTGGACTAATTTTTGTGTGTGTATTAGCTTTCCTTATCATCAGTGTACCTTGCCATCAGGCATAGCCACTCCGACATCATCTTCTTCTTCTTCTGCGTTCATTCTGAGTCTTTTTTCTGATGTGATTGCGTTGTGAATGTTTACAGCGGAGCTGCAATACTGCGCCTTTACGCCGAAACATCCGACTTCTGCGGGCAGTTGTTGACTGGGTTAACCTTCTCGGGGTACTCCAACATCTAAGGTACTTGTAATTTACATCCCAAAGTCAAGGATGAGAAATAAACATTTTAGTCCAACTGACCTATGTAAGTTGAACATGCTGCTTCAGCATCAGCACACTGGAAGTTTAAAAACAAGCGATCTTATCCATTTGGCCATGCTGGCCTCCGTGGACTTATGAGAGCTACATCCTGCAAGGAGCTTGTTATATGATGATGATGATGATGGATAAACAACTACAGCTGGCTTTTATAGACACGCTTGTTAAAATATGTACATTAATTGTACCGTAACGTTTTTTTAATCCAGCAGTTAATGAGATAATTGCAAATTATTAAACTAGTATTTTGGTGTGATGTCATTTTTGGGAACTCTTTTAATGATCAGCTGAAATAAGCAGTTTTTAAATTCACAGCGTGTTGAGAGAACAGGGTGGGTTCGCAATAAAGTCAAAGATCCCGAATCTGTTGCTGAACACATGTATCGAATGGCAATGATGGCTTTTGCAATCCCGTCAAACTTAGGCCTCGACAGAGACAAGTAGGTAACAACAATTTTGTGTGTAGTTTTAACCATGAGCACATTCCTTATTTTTGCCACACAATTACATTTATGCAGCAGAACTGCAATCTCTCTCTCTCTCTCTCTCTCTCTCTCTCTCTCTCTCTCTCTCTCTCTCTCTCTCTCTCTCTCTCTCTCTCTCTCTCTCTCTCTCTCTCTCTCTCTCTCTCTCTCTCTCTCTCTCTCTCTCTGTGCGTGCGTGTGCGCGCGCGAGAGAGTGAGAGAGAGTGTGAGTGAGTGTGTGTGTTTCGAACCCGCTATGCGGGATTATGAATTGTGTCCGTAACTCCTACTCCACAGAGCCGGGATATGTCTTACATATGATTAAATAAGTTTATATGTGTAGAAGAGAATTCTGACCTGTTGAGTCACACTGACATAAACAAAATAATGAGTGTACATTGAGTTAGTGATTGAATAGGCTAGGATCTGGGAAGGTTAATCCAGTCAATAAATCCCCGAAGAAGTTGGATGTGTCGGCCAAAAGGCGCAAATATTGCAGCTCTGCTGTAAACAGGCACAACGCAGTTACATCCAAAACAAACATTACGGACGAACAAAGAAGAAGAATAGGCTAGAATGTGCTGTGCTGATAAGCTTCGGCCATCTGTTTTGCCATCTCACTCGATCACCAGAGTCGTGGATCAGCTTCGTGTTTCTGTCTCGACCATGACTGCCCAAGCTTAATGGCTTGGCACATGATGATGATGACAGTATTAATTTTAGACTTATTCATTACAGCTAGTAATTTTTTTTTAACCTTTTTTGTTTAATTAATTTTGGTTATACATTTAAAATGATTTCATTGTAACTATGTATTACATCAATATAGTTTTGAAAAAAAAAAGTGTGGAAATAACTGTTTTTAAACTTCAGCTATACAAGAAAAATCAAAGTGACCGAAAAAACCAGTACCAGATACAAGAAAATCCCACACCCTTTAAGAGTTAAGATCATTATACTTTCTCTGATCGCTTGGGTTGGATACCAAGTCTGTGTGGATAAGGACAAAAAATAGGAACTTCTTCTTCTTCTGCGTTCATCTGGAGTTGTTTTTTTCGGACGTGATTGCGTTGTGCCTGTTTACAGCAGAGCTGCGTTCTTGCGCCGTTAGGCAGACACATCCGACTTCTGCTGGCATTTGTTGACCGGGTTAACCTTTCCGGGGGGAAGTTCCATTTGCACACTTCACAAATCCCACTCTAGTCAGAAGTCTCAAAGATAAAAGGGTCAATTGTCGTGACAAAATAAGTAAATAAAATGGTTAGGTCATAAAATATACTCACTAGTAGATACAGCCTGTTAGTATGGATATGTTGCCCTGGCCATGCAGGAGTGCTGGGGCATGAACAGGCTGATAAGCTGGCAGGGAATGCACCTCTTGGTGGTAGATTACTTATGGGCAAGGGAGAGGTGGTTATGCGCCTGTGGGACCAGGTGGAGAAGGTGGGGGGACAGATTGAGAACCTGCATGTGGAATGAATGAGATTTCAGGGGATTGGCAGGGGTTCTGGAAGAATCTCAAAACTGAGAGGGAAGACCAGGAGAACTTTAAATCAGGTAGCGGTGGGAATTTATTAGTGGTGTGACTCTTTGCTGGCTGTTGAATGAGGGGACGGAGCGCGTATGGGAATGTCATGAGCACAGTGATGTCAGTTCTTAGCTCAACTCAACTACAGTCTGATAGCTAGGACGAAGCCTGTTTAGAGGAAATAACCCTTATCCTGCTGATGTGAGTGATTGCCCTTCAGTCTGGTTTGAATTCACTTCAAGACCGATGTTTAAAAATGATGTGGGCTCCCAGGTTGACCTAAATTGTGTCCCAGGAAATGTCTTGGGAAACATAGGCGGCTGGCACGATATTGACACATCACCCCTCAAAAGGCAATTGGTCTATACAATTTAGCAGTATATGCCCATGAGAATACCTGAGGATAGTGTAACTATACACTCCCTTGTCTAAAACCCACAGGGTGAACAAAATAGTGGAGTCCTAAAAACACCGGGAGAAGAGAGTTAAAGACAGAGATGAATTACACGGGGAGGAGATGTAGGGAGTTGAAATATAGGACAGCTTAGCGTAAATTGGTTGTGGTGGTGGTGGTGGGGGGGGGGGGGGGGGGGGGGGGGGCGTCAGCACGACTGAATGGATAAGAGCGCTTGTTTTTAAACATTATGTTGAGGTAGCGGGTTCAATTCATATACCGGACAGTTGGACTAAAATGTTGACTTCTCGACCTTGATTTTGGGATGGGAATTACAAGTATCTTTGAAGTCGGAGTAGGCTCGCCTGATGGCGAGGGACACTGCTAGTAGGGAAAGCTAATCCACGCGAAAAAATCATTCCAGTGCACTAGAAATAGTAGCACGTGTGTGGACTATGCTTGAATTAAAAGCGAGCTAACAAAAAAAAAAAAACACAAATATTGGTTGAAGGTCTGTGCCCCTGTAGAATAATAAAGAACAAAAGATAAAAATGAGGACCGTATGCTTAATGTGCCTCAAAAGGCATAAAAAGGGTAGTTTATTTTTTACTTAGATGTTGAGGTCAGACACACTGACCTCTGAGTCAGAGAGGTGCATAACATTGTGTGACGCACCACTCTAAATATGGACTGCGGATCTGATTAATATTGAGTTTTTCCTACACATTATAATCACATGAGCTTATCCAACCTTAGACAGCCTGACAGCCACAAGAAGAACATAGGGAAGTCATGGTGGTCTCACAGTACAGGCCACAAATAATAGCATCTAGCTTAGGATTACCTTGACCTTTACATCTTGCTGCAGGTGTATAAAGATTGCCATCGTTCACGACATGGCAGAGAGCATGGTAGGGGACATAACTCCATGGTGCGGAGTCAGCAAAGAGGAAAAAAACAAGCGGGAAGAGGTATTGTTTCTCCCATAGATTCTTTATTTGTCTATGTTGGTTTTTGGTCTCGGTTTTATATGCAATTCATCTTTGTTAATCGGTGAGGAAAAGAGTTCTTAAGAGCTATATTAAGACAATCTTATGTATGGAAACAAATCATGGAGAAGAAGAAGTTTGTGTGAAGTGCAAGATGTTGACTTGGTGTTTTTTTTTTTATGTGGCTTTTGAGTGTGGTTTGTAATCCTTGAAACAATGGGTTGGTGTGAATATTTTGTGATGGAAATCAACCATGACAAGCTAGGAATTTTATGGAGGTGTGGTTTTTATAGAAGAATGACGGGAACAGTCTGGGCTGTTAGAAAGATCAATGAAGACACCTTGAAAGAAGATAACTCACAAAGAGAACTGGTTACTCACATCTCTAATTATCTGATAGCCTACTGAAAGATTGAAAAACAGCTGCGGGCAATTTGGGAGCAGACTGCCTTGCGGGGTTGTTATAAAATGGTATGAGTGCCGCTCATTCGCAAATCAATGGCAAACTACTGGATTAGACTTGCCAAGAAATCACAAATAGCCAAAACATGCTGGGGTCGACTGTGATATTCTGTAAATGATATGCAACAAACATAACAAATTACTGAAAGATGGCAATATCTAATTGTTTGACAACCTATTGAAAGATGGCAATATCTAATTGTTTGACAACCTATTGAAAGATGGTAATCTCTAATTGTTTGACAACCTACTGGAAGATTAGTTAGTTAGTTAGTCTTTCCTCTTGAGCCCAAGGCGGCGCATAGGGCAGAAGTCATGGCTCCCATGTTGGCGGGTCGCTGCTACCTGTCGTAGATCTTGGATATTTACTTGGCCATTGAATGAGCCTTCTCTGATGATGGTTCTATGCAGGGTCTCTCTTGGTCTTCCCCGTTTTCTTTTCCCTACTGGTGACCATATGAGGGCTTGGTAGGGGAGTCTTGTCTTGTCCATTCTGAGTACATGGCCGATGTAATTCCAACGGCGTTTTCTTATAAAGTTGGATACAATATCTTGCTTAGTCTCTTGGCTTATTTGCGTATTGGTTCTGAAATCTGTCCATTGGAGGTTTAGAATTCTTCTAAGACATTTGTTCTCAAAATTGTCTATTTCTTATCTAAAGCTACCGTTGATTTCCAACTCTCACATCCATACGTTAGCACTGGAATCACACAAGAGTTGAAGATTTTTAGTTTTGTGTGTTTGCTGAGTATCTTTGACTTTCCAGATGTTTGACAGTTTATTAAAGGCACCAGATGCCAGTGCGATTCTAGATGATATTTCTGGTGTTGAGTCCCCTGTAGATGTCATTTTGCTTCCTAGATGGCAAGAAGATGGAAATGTATAATTGACAACCTACTGAAAAGATGGCAATCTCTAATGTTTGACAGCCTTCTGAAAGATGGCAACATCTAATTTTCTTCTGTCATTGCTCCTGTCTCCTGCACTTTTCCCTGCTTAAGGTGCCTGAAATGTCCTGTCTCAATCTTTTCGCAGGTCAGCCCATGTCTCTCCTTCCTGGAACCACACCTACCATCACTGTTTCTTCCCAGCCACTTTGATGTTTAATATTGCCAAAATATTTCAGTTTGCAAGACACGATGTTGTTTATGAGGCGCTTTTCTTCAGTCTTGCTCAGTATATCAGTATTTTTCTTTTTCTTGGTACATGATATTCTAAAAACTTTGTGGTAACATGTTAGTTCAAAAGTCATGATTTTCTTCTTTAGAAATTGTGAAATGGTCGAAAACTCACATCTGTATGTTGCCAGGGAAAAGATGCATGCTCTTACAAGTGAGACTTTAACTTGTCTGCTGGTGTTATGCAATAGACTCCTAATACTCTTTAACCTCTGCATAGCTGTGGCCAGCCTGCGCTAGATTTCTTTGCAACAGTTTCCATCATTGTTTATTTTCATCCATACACTATAATAAAAAGTAAAATTAGTTCATGTCCTATTCTGCCGTTAGGGTATGAACTGTTATGTGTTCACATATTCAAGCATGTGAGATGGGTTGGCCAGTTCTATTCCTCACTATCTTCCTTGCTAGACAATTCCCAGAATAAAAAAGCAGCAATAAAAAATACTGACAGCAGTAACATCTGTATCTATTATTACTAAAATATTGGTTAAGATCATATAACGTTTTCATTATCCTGCTCATTTCATCATTTTTTTGGCAAATGGAGCAGAAATTATTCAAAACTACAGATGAAGAACCCAATGAATCAAACGTCTGTCAAGAAGAATTGTAACATTTTGTTCACGGCTTTTCTACACTGAAAATTCTGGCGCCCATTTTTATCTTCCATTAATCTAGCATGTATTTCCACTTGTTATGGTTAAAGGAATTAAAATCAATTGAGCAGCTATAATAAATCTAAACACAAACCTTAACATATGTGTTTTTGAGGGGTGAGAATTTTACACATGCACTCAGGAAAACCAGAAAAAATAGTGTACTGGTAGGAGATGCTCATGATTTCCCTCATTGACTAAGTTGAGACTTTCTAGCAGAACTAATTCCTGGCAGATGTTAGTGGCTGTTCAACGACCATCACATACAGGTTCTGGAGACAAGTGTGGGGGACATCTGCAGTTAACTAACTCAAGTGGTAACACGAGCTTCTGCTTGTGATAGATTTGTTTGTTCCCTTCTTGGTTTTTAAAGTGCCATAATTTTGTGAGACCCACAGTTTTGTTTGTGTGAAGTGCCAAGCTGTTGACTTGGTTGTTTTTTGTATGTGGTGTTTGGGTGTGGTTTGTTAATCCTTGAAACAATGGGCTGCTGTGAATATTTTGTGATAGAAATCAGTTGTTGGGAATCTTCAGCTGTTTCCTTAATTCAGAAAAGGACAAAGTCAACCAGGCATTTAGTCTTTTGTTAGCAGTTACTTTTTTGGCAGCAGTATAATTTTTGTTTCATGCCTTACCTCTCTATTCATCACCATCTTGTGCCTTGTCAACCGATGTAGGTGTTCTTTTCTCTCCACAGATTTCTGTCCTTGATCTTGATCAACTCTGCTGATGATATACCTCCATGCCATAGTCTCACTCCATCCAGTGTCATTTCTCGCTGTCTGTCTCTTCTCCCACTAATCTTTCCAGCTGTCACATTTTCCAGTGCTTTTCTTTTATTTATGTAACCAAAATATGTGGTTATTCTCTTTCTTATAGTCGTATGTAATGTCATACTTTCATTAGTTTATTCCAGACAATTATTATTAGTTACTCTGGCAGTCCAAGGTATTCACAACATTCATCTGAGGACAAAAGTGCCATGGGGCTACTTTGACTATTTATTCTAGTGTGCCTTTCGTCTTCTTTCGCCCTTTTTCTCTCAATGGTGCATCACCCCACAACCAACTCACCCAGGCCGCCCTATCCTCAGCTATCCCATACAGCCCTATCCTCAGCTATCCCATACAACTTCATCGATGTCCCCATCATAGTATTAATTTATGTCTCTAATTCTCATCTCCTTGTGTTTTTGTTTCTTCCTCTATTTCTTTTGCCTTGTGGATTTAAGTCAAAAGATATTCTAGTTATTCTATTTTTAAGTTACCTTAAGTTTTTTTTTAAATTCTGTATCCTTTCCATCACCAGTGTCTTTTCTTCACCCCTTGATCCGCTAGTGCTTGTCTAGTTCTCCCCATGATCTCCACATTTGTTATTATCTTGTACCACTTGAGTCCTATTTTGTGCAATCACTGATGAATGGATTTTTGTAGCTTGTTGTTATTCTTCATGTTTCTGAGCCATACAGCCGTACTGATTTAATGTTAGAACTGAATATTCTAAGCTTGGTACTAAGTTTAATTTATTTTTGACTTGGACACATTTCCGAGTGTTATAAAACTAATTTGCTAATCACTGGTATCATGAAGGCTAATAGACTGCAATGGCTGGGGCATATAGAAAGAATGGAAGATAATAGGAAAACAAAACTCGCTTACACTCAAGAAATAAATTACCGTAAACCGCGAGGTAGACCAAGAAGACGGTGGAGAGATAATATATATACAGACCTACAATCACTTGGAAACAACGGCTGGCAAGAGAAGGTCAACCAGAGAGACAAATGGAGACGGCTTGTATATGCAGCAGAGAACCTCAATGGCTTGGAATGCTGAAGAAGAAGAAGAATAAAACTCCTCATGCCTCTTGTATTCTTATTTTATCTTTGTCCATTTCTCCATCTTCGTCTCACTTCTACCTAGATAAGAGTATGATTCAGTCTCTGGATGTGAGGTTTCCACAAGGTAGAACAGGTTATCATTTGTTTGATTTATTCTCATTAATTATCTTTTCTTTCCTCTATGAATTTGTCAACATAGTTCTTGTGACCTCCCATCCAATGTGTTTAGTTTATTCTGCTTCTGATTTCATGAGTGAGACAGAGGGCAATGTCAGGGGTGAAATTCAGATCATTGAGCCACTTTGGCAGAGAAATCCATTAAATTCCATTTCTGGCAGTGCTCATGGATGTCTTTTTATTCGAAGGTGTAGGAGACACTAAGGTCTTATACCATAATAGAACCTTACTGTCCTCCACACCCAGGGTGTTGAAAACAATGTTTTGTACACTACCCTAGGATGTAGTGGATAATAAGACCTAGGATCTAGGGAATAATAAGACCTTAAAGACTCTTGTACATCTACAATAGGATTTAGGGAATAATAAGACCTTTAAGTCTTGTACATCTACACTAGGATTTAGGGAATAATAAGACCTTAAACAGCCTTGTACATCTACACTAGGACCTACAAAATAAAAAGAACTTAAACAGTCTCGTACATCTGCATTAGGACCTAGGGAATAATAAGACTTTAAAGTCTTGTACATCTACACTAGGATTTAGGGAATAATAAGACCTTAAACAGTCTTGTACATCTGCACTAGGACCTAGGGAATAATAAGGACTTAAACAGTCCTTTACTAGGATGTAGGGAATAACAAGGCCTTAAACAGAGTTGTACACTTATACTAATATATATGACACATGTAATAATATGATGGTAATGTTTGAATATTCTACCCCAGGAGGCCACATCTCACATTGCCAGTCTGTTGCCCGATGATGCAGGGAAGGAGATATACCAGCTCTGGTTGGTAGGTACAGCTTCCTCATACATCAGAATATTCATGTCAGGCACCATATAATGTTCTGATTACTAACTCCATGTTTAAGCTGTGGTAGTATAGCAGGTCAGAGCCACATTAGTGTAGCGGCTAGATACTCACCTGCCAGGCTGTAGATCATGGGTTTGAATCTATATCAGGGTTTGATTTTTTTAAATTGGCCTAGACTGCCAGGTTGACCTAGCCTAAAAGGGCACCAGGACATGTCTGGGGAAGTCAAGGCGGGCGGGGTGATACTGATCACATGACCCACCGACAGAGAGCTGATCGGTCTATAGAAGTATGGCTCCAGTACCACATGCTGGATATAATATAATAATAACTCCCCCGATGTGTCTCCACCTTGCCATGGTGGGGGAGCTTGCGTGTCCCACTGACCCCATGTGCTGTGTTGATGGATGAAAACTACATATCGGACAGCTTATGGGATAGGGGCGAGACACAACCTGCTGCTCTGCAGGTAGACTGAGGATAGCAGTCAAAAGTCTACATCAGGCGCACAAAGGCAGAAGTTCTTGGTCCGAAGACGTACTATACAGCTCTCTGTCGAGGGTTGTGGCTGAACGCCTCTAAGCCATAAACCCTCGGATGTGAGAGCCTGGTCGATACCCACCTACCAGAAAATGGAGGTGAGATTCTGAGCACGCTACATGCCCAGTCCAGATACTTGTCCGAAGGCTCTCAGCTGGGTGATATGAGGGATCCCTGGATGAGAGGACCTGGCCGTTTCTCGCTCACTTCTGCACGGAGGTAAGGTGCTGAGCCAGCAGCACATGTAGCCTACCTCGTGAGCGAGTACAAACAGGTAGAAGAAAAGCCCCATTCAAAATGGTTACGAAAACTTTGTATCTACCTCGTAGAGAGTCTAGACAAAGGTGGAAAAACGTATCAATAACACGAAATGGAACGCACGGCTAGCGAATCCATTGCATGGCCCGAAGTCCAAAGTCAAAGCTTACCTAGTGGATATCGCCCGCAGACTGACCGTTCCTGGTGTGTGCTTGAGCGACCAGTGGCAGGCGAAATGCCCAACACATGGAAGTAAGGAATTAAAGCAGCCATGAGCAGGACGTGGCAAATCCTCGTGTGAGCCCAGTCTCAGAGCAATATGTGCCGGCTCTGCAATTATGGAAGCCTCCTTGGATAGCAGGGGAATGCCCATGGTCTGCACCTGCCTTCCCTTGAGGGTTTACCGTGTTGTCGTTGACCGTTCTACATTGACCAGCTGAGATATGGGCGATACCACAGCACAAACAGTCTAACGTCTCTCGAAACCCCGGGAAGGCTAACCCGTAAAAATGCCTGCTGAAGTCGGATATGCTGGCCTATGGGTGCAAATAAATCAGGCACAACACAAAAAACGTCCAAGTGAAATTTCTTTCATGCTAGGAACAGCTCTGACTACCTAGTTTCCGAATGCCGCTCTTGTTCGGAACAGCTCTGACTAGGTAGTTTTCCAAATGTCCGTCGTGCCTGGAACAGCTCTGATGGGCACAAAGACAAGCACATGTTCGAATCGAAAACTCGCTGAGTGGATACCGTCTGCAGACCGGTCTGGTTTGTGCGGGAACGGCCTGTGGTGAACGAAATGCCCAATATATTGAAGTGAGGATGTAAAGCAGCCATGAGCAGGACGCGAGGATTCCCTCGGTGAACCCAGCAACAGGGCGCTATGTGTCTGCCCTGCAACTATAGAAGCCACCTTGGATGGCGGAAAATGCTATGGACTGTCCCTGCCTTCACTTGAGGGATGACCGAAGTCTTCGACTGTTCCAACTTGACCAGCTGGGATGTGGACGGTACCACAAAAGTGAGAGTTTCCCAGGAATGCTAACCTGGTCAAAACAGCATGCTAAAAGTCGGATGTGTTGGCCTGAGGGTTTCGACCCAAGGGTGCCTAACCAGACACACCGCAATCACATCTGAAAAAACATTCCGGATGAACGCAAAGAAGAAGAAGAAGATATAATAATAATAATAATAAAAATAATATAATAAAAATATTTTATGAAGCTGGGCCGACTCAGGCACAACTAAAATGAATGCACAGAGGAGAGCTAATGAAGGTAAAATATTATATGCAACTATAAGAAAGAGACAAACAATATTGTGCTATCACGTCCTGAGAAGAGAAGCATTGGAGAAACAGTGTGGCGACTGGTAAGGTCAGCGTTAGAATAGACCGAGGCAGACAGAGAGATATGATGAATTATGTATGTAATTGTGTATGTATGTATGTGTGTCTTTAAACACACATATATATGTTTATGTGTGTGTTTACTTAAATATGTGTGTGTGTGTGCATACATGTTTTTGCGTGCGTGCGTGTGTGTCTGCCTGTTTCATAACGTTGAAATATGACTTGTTTATGTTCATTGTATGTTTACAGCATTCATTTTACAATGTTTGTTTCTGCTACATACTTGCCTGCCTGCCTGCCTACCTACTTACCTGTGCCTATCTATTTACTTACCTGTGCCTATCTATTTACTTACCTGTGCCTATCTATTTACTTACCTGTGCCTATCTATTTACTTACCTGTGTCTGCATACTTACTTACTTTCCTGTGTGTCTGCCTACATACCTTTTGTCTCTGTGTTTGTCTGTGCTCTGAATTTGGGCATATTATTATTAATTATTACAAAACATTAACATATCTGTATTTTAATTCCGGTGTCTACACTTGATAAATTAGCCAGTGGGTAGATATGAATCAATTGTCTAATCTAGATGGCTCCATGGCGAAGGGGTTACAGACTCAGTTTGTAATCCCACAATCGAAACACAACTGCGGGCGATTTGGCAGCAGGCTGCCTTGCGTAGTTTTTTTTTATAAAAATGATATGAGTGCCAGTCGTTCAGAAAGCAGTGTCAAACTACTGAACATAAACGTGCCAAGAAATCACAAACAGCCACAAAAATGCTGGGGTTGACTGTGACATCCTGTAAAGAATATGCAACTAACTTTTTCTAATCTTATATTTCTTTTGACATGTTAGGAATATGAGAATCAGTCAAGCCCAGAAGCCAAATTTGTGAAGGATCTAGACAAATTTGAGATGCTTTTTCAAGCTTATGAGTATGAGAATGAATACAACAGACCTAAAGAACTTCAAGAATTTTATGATTACACAAAAGGTGAGTGTGAGACAAAACTGACAAGTTTACTAACCTTAGAGTCAATGATTTGATTGTCATTGGACGTTGTGATTGTCATTGGACGTTGTGATTGTCATTAGACATTGTGATTGTCATTAGACATTGTGATTGTCATTAGACATTGTGATTGTCATTGGACATTGTGATTGTCATTGGACATTGTGATTGTCATTGGACATTGTGATTGTCATTGGACATTGTGATTGTCATTGGACATTGTGATTGTCATTAGACATTGTGATTGTCATTAGACATTGTGATTGTCATTAGACATTGTGATTGTCATTGGACGTTGTGATTGTCATTGGACGTTGTGATTGTCATTGGACATTGTGATTGTCATTGGACATTGTGATTGTCATTGGACATTGTGATTGTCATTGGACATTGTGATTGTCATTGGACATTGTGATTGTCATTGGATGTTGTGATTGTCATTA
Source organism: Cepaea nemoralis (assembly GCA_014155875.1). Taxonomy (NCBI): domain Eukaryota; kingdom Metazoa; phylum Mollusca; class Gastropoda; order Stylommatophora; family Helicidae; genus Cepaea; species Cepaea nemoralis. Next base: position 585,057 of record JACEFZ010003643.1, on the reverse strand, counting down.
GATGTTGTGATTGTCATTAGATGTTGTGATTGTCATTAGATGTAATTGTCATTAGATGTTGTGATTGTCATTAGATGTTGTGATTGTCATTAGATGTTGTGATTGTCATTAGACATTATGATTGTCATTGGACATTGTGATTGTCATTAGACATTGTGATTGTCATTGGACATTGTGATTGTCATTAGACATTGTGATTGTCATTGGACATTGTGATTGTCATTAGACATTTTGAGTATCACTACTCACCATATATCTTCTGTTGTAGTGGAGATAATCATGTTTTGTTGTTGTGGACTAACTGGTTTCCCCTGTGTGTCCATAGACATAACATAATTAAAGATACGAGAGGTTCCACACAAAACATTGAATTATATCAGTATTCTGTCATATATATCCTGAATATTTTCGGTATTCTGTCAAAGCACGTTTATTTAACCCTTTACAGGGCATAGCGGCCATTACCAGCCGATCGCTTAAAACGAGCGTAGAGTCCGATTCCGGCCGATACTATTATGCATTGTAAAAACGCGATCTCTCGGCTTTCCGACACTTCCGACGGCTACTTTCACTTTCGCCAATAGCTTGACAACGTGGCCGCCATTTGTAAACGCGCTACAATGAATTTGAACAGACGTTTACGGACTTTTTTTGATAGTTTTCGGGATTTTTACGCTGTTTTTCAAAATGGATTTCGGCGATTCTTCAAGTGATAGCCGAGATTTCGCTCTGTTCAATTTAAATGACATTAAAGAGCACGAAGTTGATTATTAATCGGAGCTAGATATCAGTGCAAAGCGTTACTTTGCATTAGCAGTCGTGAGTCGGACTTTAAAGAAAGTGATTATGATTCTGAAAATGTTTGTAAATTGCCGTATAGGTGACGGAAAATCACAAACAACATGCCGTATTTCGTAAATATTTGTGTTCATATATGGATTACCGGCAACAATCACGTGAGTAACATATTCTGCATGCTTTTCCCTTCATTGTGTTGTTTATTTAACTAAAATCGGTTGACTAACACCTTATTTATGATGTTTTTACAAACGCGACCCGAAATTTTACAGAACCTGAAAAAATCTTGCCCGTTCAGGGCTACAAAACGGACAAGCGTCTGCCCTGTAAAGGGTTAAAACTTGTATATCCCTTACAGGACGTTGCAGTCAACACCAGCATTTTTCAGCTGTTGTTGATGTTCTTGGCAAGATTATGCTCAGTAGTTTGCCATTGATTTCTGAGCGACCGGCTTACAGACCCCGTAAGTAACTAATGCAACACTATCTGCTGCCAAATCTCGGGCTGCTGTGTTCCTCACGTGGATATACAAGATTACGGAGAAAGTTGTTAACTCCTTCGCCAGGGAGACCGACCAAAGCACGTTACAGGGAAAAATAAACTAGAGAACTTGGTGACAATTTGCAACATTGATGGAAGGGGAAGGCAGATAAATGTGGATGACTTGGATTATGGCACATTGCATAATCAGGACAGGAACACAAACGTGATCCAGGACTCTGGTGATCGTGTGAGATGGAGGTCCATGACCTTCCATGCTTACTGTCACGGCATATGATGATGATTCTGTCATATATGGTCTCTAACTTAGCTTTCTAGGAGATGGAAATTAGAACAACAAAAAACATGCAGAACACAGGAACAAGTTGCCACAAAAAAATCCCACAACATTTAGAAATTGCAGAGTAGGCCGTTGGTACAATGTGAGGTGTTGGGTTTGGTGAGCGCCGCTAGACCTCTCCTTGGAGTAAGTTAGTTGGTTGGCTGCGATTCTTCTAGAAGTTTCAACTCTTAAGTCCAACACATTGTCATCCTGGTCATCTGACCCTGACAAGAGCTTGCGGTTAGTGTAGAGACCTGGCTTCCGTCCCAGTACCAGAGTAACGTCTCCATGAGGACTGTATTACAGAGGTCTCCTTTCCTCTCTCCAAGTGTAGAAACTGGCAGTGAGTGCAAGGCCCAGCACTGAAGCATTGTGTCTCTACAGCATCTTTCACAGAGTGGCCTTTCCCTATTTTCACACAGCTGTAGCATATTTCAAATATCTTGGGTATTGATTACCAACAATGGTGACAAAATGAAAGAAATTAAACAATGATTATCAATTGCTCTTCAAAGACTAAAACAACTGACTAAATTATGGAGTGGAACAGATACAAAATAAAAAAAAATAGATCTTTTAGAGCATGCATCTTTCCCATTGCAACATACTCCTGTGAGACCTGGACACTTACTAAACAAGCTGAACAGGGCATAAATGCCTTTGAATATAAATGTTATAGACAGGTTCTAAGAATATCTTGGGTAAAGAAAAGAACAAATGCATCCAAACTTCAAGAGCTGAATGTTGAAGAGGGTTGCCAATTACAGATGATAAAACAAAGAATATTGAAATATTTTGGTCACTTGAAACGTCACGAAAGTTTGGAGAGAACAATAATGGAAGGGTATATGCCTAGGAAGAGAGGAAGAGGAAGGCCAAAGAGAAGATGGGTGCAGAATGTGGCGTATGATCTCCAGATGGATGTATCAGAAGCGGGACATCTTGCTTGTGATCAAATAGTTTTCCAGAAGGTTGTTATGAGAGCGAAGTTCTGCAAAGGACATGCTGCTGAATGAATGAATGAATAAATGTAGCATATTTGAAGACCTGCAGCTCTATGACCTTGTCCTTCTGTCTCATACATGAAATCAGATGCAGTGTAAATTAACAGCAATAGATGGGAGGTCACAACAACTAGGAGTGAAACTTCTTAAAATATAAGACACAGATAATGAGAATAAATCAAGTAAATGGTAACGTGATCTCCCTTGGGGAAACCTCGCTTGGGAAAACCTCACTTGGGGAAGCCTCACTTGGGAAAACCTCACTTGGGGAAGCCTCACTTGGGAAAACCTCACTTGGGGAAGCCTCACTTGGGGAAGCCTCACTTGGGAAAGCCTCATATGAGAAAGCCTCACTTCATGGGACAGAATTATGCACCTACTTAGGTAGAAATGTAGACAAAGGGGATAGAACCGACAAAGATATCAGAATAAGAATACAGAAGGCTAAAAGAAGCTTTTATAACACTGGGAAACTTGTGGAAGTCAAAAGAAATTAAACTTAGCATAAAACATAGAAGATTCCATTGTAACAGTAAATCAGTACTACAGTATGGATAAGAAACATGGGAAACAATGAAAACAATTACAAGTAAACTACAAACATTCATTACTTGGTGCCTGCACACAATAGAAGGAATAAAAAGGTATGCCAAAATCACCAAAGTGGAGCTCATGGAGAGAACTAGACAATTACCAGTGAACCAAGAGATGTAGAAAAACTGGTGGCGCTAGATAATCCAAGAAACAGTATGACTAGAAAAGTCTTAGTCCGGAGCCCACAAGTCAAAAGAAATAAGAGGAAGAAATATAAACTCACAGAGAAAAGTAGAGACAGGAATAAACAATATATGAAGAAAATAGACAGAGCTGTATGGTATAGCTATAGACGTTTGGGGGGGGGGGGGGGGGGGGGCTGTACTGGCGGAACTAGTTGGCTGAGCACCTATGGCGAGTGGGGGGTGTTATAGGGCAATTGAAGAAGAAGAAGAATGTCTGTGACTATGATATACTTTATTTGTTTTTTGCATATTCTTGTTTACGGGACATCATTGTCAACACCAGCATTTTACTGCTGTTGTTGATGTCTTGGCAAGTTTAAGTTCAGTAGTTTGCCATTGCTTTCTAAATGACCTGCTCCCATACCAACTCGTTATAACCCAGCACAACACGGTTTGCTGCCAAATTGGTTGCAGCTGTGTTTCGAACGTGGGTAAGTGGGCTTATGAATTGCGTCCGTAAGCCCTTCGCCATGAAGACCGGCTCTGATAGACTAACCATTTGATTTAAGTATGTGAACATATGTCTTTAAATTATTCTTCCAGAAAAACACACATTCTCAACTGAACTGGTCAAAACCTGGACCAAAGAACTGGAAGCCTTGCGGAACAATCCCCAACCTGATTCAAGCTTGCCACAGCACAAAAGGTCATCTAATGAGGTCGAAGGGGATGATCTCTCAGAAAATTCTCAATCGCCGAAGAAAAGGAAGACGGAGACACATAGTGAAGGACATTGATATGAGGCACGCTAGTGTTTGATACGGGTCAGGTTGCTTATTGTCACGACTTCTTTTTCATTGGTTGATATAGTTTGTAGTACATGATGTTGTTAGTAAATGTTCGCAGGTGGGTGTTTTCATGCATGATCTGAACAAATATAATTTGCTTCAATAAAACGATCTCGCCTCATGATACTTAATATATGAGAATGTTGTAAAAGTTATTGTTACTGTTGTCAGTGTTATTGTTGCTGTGGTTGCAAATGTTATAGTTACTATTGCTGCTGCTGTTTTGATAGTTAGTTGCTGTCATTTATAAAAAAGGGGCAGGTGAGTGGGGGGTTAACAGGAAAGGGGATTGATTTCATTGTACTGAGTTTCATTCCATCTAGTTCAGTTTCAATTTGACAGGGCGGCCAACTGAACTGATGTGGCGAAAGCTTTACACAGAATTGTATTTCTGTTAGCAACTGTTGTTGCTAGTAGTAGTAGTAGTAGTAGTTGTTGTAGTATCAGTAGTAGTAAGTAGTAGCATTAGTGCTATTAGCAGTAGCAGCAGTAGTAGTAGCAGCATTGGTAATAGTAGTACTATTAGTAGTAGTAGTAGTAGTAGCAGTAGTAGTAATAATAATAGTAATAGTAGCAGGAGTAGTAGCAGCAATAGTAATAGTATTAGTAGTACTAGAAATAATAGTAGTAGCAGCAGCAGTAGTAGTAATAGTAGTAGTAACAGCAGTAGTAATAATAGTACTAATAGCAGTATTAATACTAGTAGCAGCAATAGTAGTAGTAGTAATCATACCAGTGACTTTGTCCTTTGCAAAACTGTTTCCCCATAGTAGACTTCTCCATAATTTCTTTGACTGATATAGTTTTCTAGGCATCTAAAACAGAAGTTAATGTGCCACTGGTTTCCTTCTCGGCAGTGACCACACTCATCGGCGACCACAGCCATTGTCTATATAAAGAGATCCTATGCCTACCCTCTCCAGCTTGAAATCATAACCTGCCACCTGCTTCCATGGTTTCACATCACCCTGTTTGAAGGGCTAATCATTGGTAGCTGGATAGGTTCAGAGCTTTATCTGTAATCTGCTTGGAGTGAATGGTTTAGGGAGATTTGGCATTGGTTTTCATGCAATGGTATGAGTGCTTGTCACTCAGAAAGCAATGGAAAACTGCTGAACGTAAACTTGCCAAGATATCACAAACAATTGAAAAATGCTAGATTCGACTGCGATGTCCTGTAAAGGATATGCAACTAACTCTTTTTTTCTGTGTGCTACATAATTATATGAACTTGTTTCCGTAGTATACACCTGGTGAGGCGCAGCAAAATATGCTTCGCAATAAATTGTGCAATATTTTGTTTGTGTCTTCAGTATTCAAATTCACAATCCCTGGGATGGTTAACCCAGTCAACAAATGCCAGAAGAAGTCAGATGTGTCGGCCTAACGGCGCAAGAACGCAGCTTTGCTGTAAACAGGCACAACGCAATCACATCCGAAAAAGAAAAAAAACAACTCTGGATGAACGCAGAAGAAGAAGAAGAAATTCACAATGGGAAAACATTGTTTTGAAAAATATAATTGTGAAAATAAGCTCTGTGTCCTGCTCCATTACACATTTAAAGATGGTGCTGACTCATGCCGCCACTCATCTCATCTCATCTTGTTCCTCTTGTATTATAGTGTCGAGGTGAAGTATAAACAGCGGGAGAGTGCACGTTTATGGGCTTAATATATCGAGATTCCCATGGACTCTGCCATTCCTTCATTCCATCGATTACATGGTCGCCTTGTCTTCTGGTTCCGTTTGGTCTGTACATTGCTTGTTGTGGTATACGCACGCAGTCACAAACAGGCAGTATTTACTGATTGTATTATGACTGTATAGGCCAACAAGAACCAGATCTTCCTGGCGAGACCTCACTTCAAGAGGTGGAGACATACACCTGTGTGGGTAGCAGTGTGGACACGGGTGGGAGAAGGGGTACAGATCTTGAGATAAGAATACAGGAGCGAGAGGAGCTTTTATAGCACTAGGGTATCCACCGATAGTTATCAAACATATTGATCGTTTAAGACTTATTCAGCCACAACAAGGATACAGATAAGTAAGCCTTATATTTCCATGCATTATGTTTCATGTAGTTGTGTTGGTTTGTGTTTGTTTATTCTGTGCTGACGAAGGTGTTAGCTGCAACGTCCATTTTATTTCTTGTAATCTTGTTCTAGTGAAGCTCACAATATACTTCTTGTTTGTTTAGTGATTCATTCATTGCCTTTTACAGCACTAGGACGTTTGTGGAAATTAACATAAATTCATATTCACCCCAAACTTAGAATATTCAACTCCAGCTTTATACTTTATATCGTACTGCTGTATGGATAAGAAACGGAGACCAGCTAAAACGATTAGTAGTAAATTGCATTCATCAATTGGTGCCCGCTCTTCTGCACTATACACGATTCCAATTTCACATTCCTAATTGAGGCGAAAAGGAATCGCCGTGGCCGAGGGGACAAACATTTCCGATGAGCTGACTGACGACGGGGGTAGGGAGTTCAATTCCTACACCGACATTAGATTGGACTTACTCGTTGACATAACCTCTGAAGTCGGAGTGGGTTCGCCTTAAGGCACCGACACCGGTAAAAGGGAAAGCTAACCCACACGCAAAATTCAGTTCATTGCTACTATAAATCGTGTGTAAGTGCAATGCTTGAGTTTTAAGCGAGCGAACGAAAAAGAAAGACTCGTTGACTTCTCGCCCAGAATACAACGACAAACTACTGGGATCCTTTGTCTACGCCGCCAAACGTGGATACGAGAACATGTCTTGCAATGTTAACTGATAATATACCATGGGATGATTCATTGTCTTAAGCGACTGCCCGTATGTACCATGGGCTTATAATTATATATCGCCGTAACGTTGTCATTGCGTAATATAATATAACATTGCCTACCATATTAACAACGTTTAAGTCACGACTGAGACATACCCCTACTTCCCATTTTCCGCCGGTCATTTATGTTTCCTGTTCCGTGGCGAAGGCGTTGCGGACGCAGTTCGTGATCCCGTATACCCGCGTTCGAAACACAGCTGAGCGCGATTTGGCAGCAGACCATGTTTTTACGAATTGGTATGAGTGTGTCGGTCGCAATGGTAAACTACTGAAAGTGAACTTGCCAAGAGATCACAGCAGCAAAAAATTCTGGTGTTGACTGCAACGTCCTGTAGAGGATATGCAACTAATTTAACATTTCTGTTAGGTCCAAGCCTACTGTTTGTTTGGCACTGGGTCTGTTCAGGCGGCCGGTGGGATGTTGACGTCATCCGCCGAGTTCCGATTGATCTATAAACAATACACCAACCATCAAATATCCATCCCCATTACGCCTCTCGGCGTGCGACAGTCCTTTGCTACTTATTTTTAAAAACGTATTTATGGCTCCTGTCAACGCTCTTTTCATTGCCGGCTTCTATAACATTCCCTTTAAAGCTAGCGCGTGGCACTTCTCTGACACTGTTTCTGATTTCGGCCCCAACAAATTAAGTTCTGCCAACTCCGAAACCCAAGTACCCGGAACTTTGCCCACGCGCGCACAGTGTCAACCAGGACGCCAACACCAGCGCGTGACAGGTCCGAGTCCCGCCGCGTGTCTGCCAGGCCTGGCAGGAGAGGTTGCCATCAGGACTGTTGTCAACTTAAGACTTAAGGTGTGCTTCGCTGGCAGCAGTGGGTGGGTACCACAAGGACCGTTGTCAACTTAAGGCGTGTTTCGCTGGCAGAAGGGGTTTGTGTCGGTTTGTTTGGGTTTTCTTGAACGAGAATACGAAAAGTGCACACACTCACAGGCTCAAAGACCCCTCTGCCATACACCGCAAGGTACTAAATTGGCAGTAAATGACAGTTTATGACAGCACACACTCACTCGAAACTTAATTTACGATATTGTACGTTTAATAATAGAAATCCAGAAAATAAGTGTGTTGTGATCAACTGTCAAAAAGAAAAAAATAGCAGTCATTTACTGCCAATATAGTACCTTGCAGTATTTGGGGGGGGGGGGGGGGGGGGGGTCTGGCGCCTGAGGAATTAAGGCCGCCTGGCTAGTGCAGTTGCCGCGAACTGTGCAGGTTAGGGTTTTCTTTTTACCCCTGACATAAAAAAAAAAAAAACCTCCACATCTTATCGAGGATTCGAACCTGGGTCTCCCGAAAGTGAATCTGGCATTCTGTTGTGATCAAAACTAGGTTGATGTTCGAGACAATTTCACGTTCAGCTGTTTGCCATTTTTTGTAGTCAACGTTTTTTTTTAAAGTTTCATTCACTAGCTGTGAACTCAAGCGTAGTCGATACACATGCTACTACTATTAACAACTTTACGGTCACAACTGAGACACATCACTATCACTACCTGGACTGACTTTTGTGTGTGGATTAATTTACAAGTGTCTCGCCATCAAGCGAATTCTCTCCGACTTCAGAGGTACTTGTAATTTACGTTCCCAAGGCAAGAACCATAAGTCAACATTTTGACCGGTGTAGTTTTACCCGCGTTCGAAACACAGCTGCGACCAATTTGGCAGCAGATTCGCGTTGCGCTGGGTTTTAACGTGTTGGTAAGGGAGCTGGTCGTTCAGAAAGCAATGGCAAACTACTGAACGTAAAATTTGCCAAGATATCAACAACTGCAGTAAAATGCTGGTGTTGACTGCGATGTCCAGTAAATAGGATATGCAAAAAAAAAAAATAAGAGTTGAACCAGCTACCCCGTCGTCAGTCCGCCGGAAGTTTAAAAGTTATTTGCATATCCTTTACGGACGTAGCAGTCAATCCCAGTATTTTGTGGCTGGCCGTGATCCCTGTGCAAGTTTTACGTTCAATAGTTTGCCATTACTTTCTGAACGATCAGCAGCCATACAATTTCATTAAAAAACCCAACGCAGCTGTGTTTCGAACGCGGTATGCGGAATTACGAACTGCGTCCTAAACACCTCGCCACGGAGCCGGAAGTTTACGAGCGAGCGCTTTTATCCACTAGGCCATGCTATTGCAGCCACACAGCTCGTTTACTATCCAACATTCCAGATACCCGTTTCTATTTGTGACGTTTTTCGTGTAATTCGTCGACGTGGTCGAAATGGTGAGAGCGCTCGCTCTTAAAATTCCGGTGCCATGATGGCGAGTTTAAGATGTTCAATCCGCTACACCAGCATTAAGTTCGACTTACACGATTGCTTTTCGTTCAGAAAGCCAATAGTAAACTACTGGAAGTAAAACTGCATAGGAAGTCAAATTTGGGTTGAATGCAAGGTCTTGAACAGGGCATCATTCATTCATTCATTCATTCATTCATTCATTCATTCATTCATTCATTCATTCATTCATTCATTCATTCAGTAGCATGTCCTTCGCTCCCGTAACAACCGTCCGGAACACGTCTCTAGCATAAGCAAGATATCCTGCTTCCGATACACCGATCTGGAGATCATCTGCCACATCCTGCGCCGATCTTCTTTTTAGCCTTCCTCTTCCTCTCTTCCCGGGCATATACCCCTTCATTATTGTTCTCTCCAAACATTTTTGACGTTTTAAGTAACCAGAATATTTCAATTTTCTTTGTTTTATCGCCTTTAATAGCCAGGCTTCTTCAATATTCAGCTCTTGAAGTATGGATGCATTTGTTCTTTTCTTTACCCAAGATATTCTTTGAACTCGTCTATAACATTTCATATTCAAAGGCATTTATGCGCTGCTCAGCTTGTTTAGTACAGGGTATGCAACAATCAAATTTGTGATTAAAAGGTCCCATGGCTTGGAAATAACAGAGATGGGAGGCATTGGTATTGGTGTTTGTCCATCTAGAATGACGATGACCATTCATTTCATGCAGTGGGAAACTGGATGAAGAATGACTTGCGCGATGAGTTGGATTACAGTGAGGAGAGTTGCGGAATTCGTCAACCACACTCTCTCGCCTGAGTCTATGGGAGGCATAGTTCCTGCAAGAAGAGACAGGGGTCGTCCAGCATGAAGATGAATAACGGACATTGCAGACATCATGGGTATGAGGCTGGGGAACTGGCAATGGATCAAGCCTCTTCATGCTAGGTTGGTGAGAGCGACGTTCTGCAAAGGACCTTCTACTTGACGACCATGTTATATGTGAACAGAACCAATGGTGGTTGTTTTATTTTATTTTTTTTATTATTTTTAATTTGGGGATACAGCCACGCCCATGGGTGTTCAGTCTTCCTACGTGGATATCAACGAATTAAAAACAAAAAATAAAGATGGTCTCAAAACAGATACTCTGTTTTGAAAGGGGTTTAAAAGACAACACGATCGATTTCAAGCACAATATAGTTAGTCAGTCGCGGTTCCAAATTCACACCAAAGGGTCAACCCATTATACTCCGTTCCTATGCCGGTGAATATCACACAAAATGCCCCTCACCGCCCCATGTGAAAAGTAGAACAGACAGGAATCTCGATAAACGAGCAGGATAAGAGTGTTTGCAACTCATTGCAAACTAAATTCAATGCGGAGATGGCACTTGATGATCATTGCAGTACCTGTTTTTTTAATAAAGGTAGCTTGCATAATTGTTACAGGACGTAGCAGTCAACCCCAGCATTGTTTGGCTGTCCGTGATTCCTCGGCAAGTTTACATTCAGTAGTTTGCCATTGCTTTCTAAACTACCGGCACCCATTCCATTTCATTAAAAAAAAACCAACGCAAGGCGGTCTGCTGTCAAATCGCCAGCAGCTGTGTTTTCGAACGCGGTATGCGGGATTACGAACTGCGTCCGCAACCCCTTCGAAATTTATCTTAAGCAAGTAAACAAACACAAACAAATCATGATGAAGAATAAATGCCAATTTACTAAACGAAAGTTGTTGATAAATGAAAATAATTCTAATTCACGAAACATAGCAAAACAAACCAAAGGGTGTTAAAAATACAATTGTTGCAGTTATAAAACGATAATTATTCTAGGTCCAGGGAAAACACAATAACCACAATATGACAACAGTGAAAACAATGAACAGTGAATAACGTGCGAAATGAAATATGCATTATTTTCATTTGCCGTTGTAACAAAATATAACGTTAAATTAAGATTTGGATTGTTAATTAACTCATTAACTTGTGTTAAAAAATGTGAATCTGTGCAGTTATTTTACAATTGACCGTTACAACAAGCACTATTGCACTTGATATTGAATTACAGTGTCTAATTTTAAACGATACAGACTGTACTTAAATTAGCTTGCTCCAATTGCGAATAACCCTCGTGTGAATAGAAAATATAACGTACTCAAATAGTTGAAAACAGCTCTTAATTCGGGGAGGTAAACAAAGAATTAACACAAAGCAAAGATGAGATTTTAAGCAAAACATAGTAACAGTATCATAATAAGAAAAGATGAAAATTATATTTTAATAAGAATAGGTTAGGAAAGAAGAGGTAAATATGTTCTATACAGATTCATTAAAAAATTGACGATACATTTTTTTATTGACAAATATCACATATATGTCATAACACAATCACCCTACCAACCATATGCTATCAATGCCAAACCTGGACAATGACAGAAACAGAAAAAAGAAAAATTACGACAGCGGAAATTAGATTTCTGAGAAGAATACTCAACACATCAAGTAGAGAGATATTCAGATATAATGTAATCAGGGCTAAAGTCGGGGTTACATCAGCGCTAGATCTAATTAGAAACAGGCATGTGAAATAGTTCGGCCATATAACTAGGCTACCAATTAACAGAATACCACAACAAGCAAATGGAACCAAAAGAGGGCGAGCATGTAAACGGTGGGCAGAAGGAATAACCGAACACATGGAAATCTCGATATATGAAGCCCATAAACGGGCACTCTCCCTCTGTTTAGCTGTTTATGCTACACCCCGACACCACAGGGTGCAGGGTGTATTTTTAATGGCCCTTCAGTTTTTGAAAATATTGTCGTTCCAAGTTTTGTATTCTCCCCCTGTAGAGTTCATGCAACATAATAGGACAAATACAAAACTTGAAACTGCAATATTTTCAAACAACTGCACAGTCATTAAAAATACACCATATATTAGAGATACAAGATTAGATGAGATCACATAGTGAATAAATTAACTCATTGTCTATCGGACTCTAACGAAAGCGAATATATTTTGGCACACATTTCCTGTCCTAAATTATGGGTGGTTTTCTGTCGATATTTCTATGGTTATTTCCCCTGACACAAAGTTACAAGTCGCCGGAGACGTTATCTTTAATACATAACAAGCTATCAAGTTGATCGTTGCTTGTATACACGAATATCACGTAGAAAGCTTCATATATTTAGCATCCTATACACTGAAAGCTAACATTATTTATATCTTAAGTCACCTTTATATTCGTTCCAGGACATGCAGGAGTTAAGGGAAATGAATGCGCTGATAAACTTGCTGCCTCTGCATTTACTGCAGATAACCACCAATTCACGGATCGTGCCGATATTATCAATGCCCTCAGAGGGATGTCGAGAGAGGGGGACTTTGACGTCAGTGAGTCCACGTCGTGGTCTAGAATGAAAGAATTGGGCACGGTCAGCCACGAGAGGCACATAGGGAGAATGAGGGGCCTCGTCAAACACACAGGACTGCCACTATTAACTGTTGGACGCTGATGCGTATGTTGAAGGTGGGAGTGGACGGGGTGGTGGGAGGGAGGGGGATGATCTGAGCACGTATGGACATGTCTGGAGTGCAAGAATAAAGTCCAACAGACTAACTAACCAACCAACCAACTAACTAACTAACTAACTAACTAACTAACTAACTAACAAGTTATACAACTAGTGCTAAGCCAAGACTAATGTGAAATTATTGCACACTTCACAAACCATACAATAGAAAGATCTTAAACAGAGCGTTTGGGAGTCGCGCGAGCTCAGTGGATAAATGCTTGCCTTCAGACCTGGGGTCATATGTTAAAATCCCCTTCGAGGGACACATTCTCCTCACTGATCTACCCACATCGTCCCAGGTTTAAACGAGTATCAGGAAATGTCCCGAGAGGTAAAGGCCGAAGATGTGATAGTGACCACGCCCACCTTCCAGTGCCGATTTGTATAAAACATGGGCCGAACACCATATGTTCTATACGATCCAATTAAACTGTACCCACATAGTCCATTTTCTGTTTAAATGGACCCATCTTGATTTTAATTATTCAGATAGAAAGCGTAAAGGCACATTATACGGTAGTCTAGATTGACTTCGACAAATATGAGGGGGATTCATATGAAAACCTTAAAAGTGTGATCCAAGTTACAACACCATTGTATTGTTACCGGTCAGTAAAGCTAAGGATAACAAGAGGTGCAGACGAACACGGTGGCGTTATAAGGATAGTTTAAAGATGACCGTTCCATTTTTTGACATGCACCAAAGCCACAGCGTTCTGTTATTCGTTTTTTGTTGTTTTTGTTGTTTTGTTTTGTTGGTTTGTTCCAGTGAAGGGGTGAAACCTATAGAAATTCATCGGCGAATGAAGGTCCAGTATGTGATGCATGCCTGACAGTCCAGCAAGCGTATGAATAGAGTAGGAAGTTTCAAGACTGTTCGATCCGATGAAGAGCTACAGGAGGTAGTGCATGAGTGGTTACACACACGACCAAGAGAATTTTCTTCTACAGGAATGCAAGCACTTTATCGGCGCTGGAGAGCTTGCATTGAACGGAGTAGTGACTACGTCGGAACATGATACATTTGTTCTTTACTGTTTTAGAATAAATCTCTCCCCCCCCCCCCCCCCCCCCAAAAAAAAAGAAACAAAAAAAAAAACACATTAAGATTTTCATTTGAAGTCCCCTCGTATAAACATAATATAACATATAACAATGTTTGACGACAAGATATGAATATTAAAAACACATTTTCTCTCAGAAACATTTTAGTGAATGCCTTAATTACTATGACGGGGTAGGAGGGGGGGGGGGGGGGGGTTGTTTCGCTCGATTTGAACGCGAGCTTAGTCCATGCTAGACTGATATTTGTGGGTGGGCTGGCTTTCCCTATTACAAGTGTCCCCCGCCATCAGGCGAACCCACTCCGACTTCTGAGGTACTTGTAATTTACGTCCCTAAGTCAAGGACGAGAAGTCAACATTTTAATCCAGCCGAGAGGTGTAGGGGATGAACCCACTGCCTCGCCATCAGCACACCGGATGTTTAAGAGCGAGTGGTCGTACCCATTCGGCCATGATGACCTCCGGTGGAAGAGTGGTTAGAGCACCTGCTGACGGAGACAGGCACGTACTCTCACACACACACACTACACACACACACACATACACACACACAGACGATCCAAGACGCTGGTGTCCGTGTGAGATGGCGAACTATGACCGCCAGCGCCTGTCGACATTGTACACGATGATGATGATGATGGCGATGATGATGAGTCCCATGTCAACTATTGTCGCTGGAGTGTGAATAATTCTAGCCCTGGCCGTCTTTCCTCGCCTGATAGTTTGTTACATATTCTTAACAGAAGGTCCAGGCCAACACCATCATCTTTTTGGCTGTTTGAGATTTCTAGGCAAATTTACGTTCAGTAGTTTGCCATTTCTTTCTGAATGATCTGCACTTGTGCCATTGTATGAAAATCAGCGCAAGGCGGTCTGCTTCAAAGTCGTCCGCAGCTGTGTTTCCAACATGATATGCGGGATTTCGATCAACCTACTTCGCCACAGCCCTGGCTTAGAAAATCAGCAGTTGCACACGCATTACCGCACAAGGCAAACCCAGCTAGTTCAACAATCGGCCGGCCGCTATTTTCTTAACATGCAGTTAACAGTTTAAACAACCGTGGACAAATGTAAAAGCATTCCACATGACATCCAAGCTCACAGTGTCGCTCCACACACTTAACTCCGTAGCTGGGCGTCGGAACCATGCACTTCCAGTCAAACATGAGGAAAATTCGTAAGCAAACCGTAGCCAGAAGCAAAAACCCTCGTGGTATCCTTAACATCTCAACAGCCTATCCACCATATTGAACTAGGAGTCCTCTCTCTTGGACAGTGAGATTGGGCATTTGGCAACATTGGTGATGTCTACTCGAAGTCTTCTCTTTCGTGTGCTGATAATAATTTCTGATACTTGTTTGTTTTATAGCATCACCTGTTATACTAGCACCTGATACAGCAGCATCTGTTGCAGTAGCACTCGTTATAGTAGCTGCTGTTATATTGGCACCTGTTACACTAGCCCCTGTTACAGTAACACCTACTACAGTAGCACCCGTTACAGTAGCACTTGTTACATTAACACCTGTTACAGTAACACCTGATATAGTAGCACCTGTACAGTAGCACATGTTCTCCCATACTGGACGAGAAGTTCTTGACCTCACATTGAAATCGTTCACGCCCACTGAATTGTTGTGGTTAGGTATCTGTAAAGACGATAGTTTGTTTTCGCTTTCCTCCTTCATGGTAACAATACAGGTCGGTGTCCGCAGCCATTGCTTCTGTAGAGAGATCCACTGCCTACATTTGTGTTGATACCATAACCATCAACTATCTGTCAACTGCTCCAGCTCAATCTACCACCGATGAACAAAATTATCTCCCCCTCGCCATAATTCTATCACTACCCCTACTCCGTTCAATCGCAGAAGAGAAGTTATATTAGGACCCATCCCTGGCTCAGATTAATATTTCTGGGACCGAGTATGCCACACTAATGCACACACACGCACACACACACACATACGCGCGCATACGCGCACACCCACACGCCCACAAATAATAGATATTAATTTGAAAGTGATTGTTGTCTAAACTGGGTAATCGGTGTCTCTGCATGGTTATTTGAGCTATGTTTGGTTAATATACATTTCTGAGACCAATGATGGTATCAAGAAATTACTGGGGACAAATAGCTTCTCTGCAGGCTTCTCTTGAGGTAACATGAACACGTGTGTGGTATTCGTGTGTATATTTCACACAATTGTTTTGGGCACGTTATGAAAAGAAATAAACTAGGCAACTTGGTGACAACTGGCAAGATTGAGGGGGAAAAGAACAAGGGGAAGGCAGAGAAGTAAATACCTGGATGGCTTGACCACATGGCATGGTCGGGACAAGAACACGGAGCTGATCCACGACTCAGGTGATCGTGTAAGATGGCGAAACATGGCCGCCCACTCTTACTGGCATGACGATGATTTACCAATGATGATGATTTCACACGAGGCTATTCTCATGTGGAACAAAGGAAGAAACTGTTGAGTAAGTTTTGCATTCACTCACCACTAAACTCAACACTGTTTGGAGCTAAAGATTCAATCACTCCAACTTCAACTCCAATCAAACAATGATCTGACCGAACTTGTCACACAGTGGAAACAACCCGATCACAATCAGAAGAAAGTAGAAGAAGAAGAAGAATAACATCAGGAAATGGAGGAGAAGGAGTATAAGGAATTATTAGAGGATAGACAGTTTTTGAATAGCAAGGGATGGTTACATCAACCGTGGCTACATCGGTTTGTAGAGAAAACAGATGTATTAGAACTCTTAATAAAGTACCATTCAGAATTAAGAGTGCCAGTCATTAGCTATCATTATGCTTTGTTACTGTTGTGGTCTCCAGAATTACCTTGAATTATATTGGCATCAATATGTGCTCACGTATGTATTCACAAAGTTCACATATCCATTATTATGTTTTTTGTTGTTTTTGTAGACGAAGGGAGGTAACAACATAAATGTTTAAACAATAAGGGAAATAAGTCTGACAAATTTGAAAACATGGATGTTCTTTATATGACGTTGGGATCAACATCAACTCTGGGTTGATTTTCTAGACAAGTGTACGTTCAGTAGAATGCCTTTCCTTTCTGAACGAAAAATCAACATTGAAGTCATCAGCACACCGGTAGCTAAAGCGAAATTAAGCTCTTCGGCCACGCAGACTGTCTATGTTTTACTCTACACCGCTAAAATGACTGAGAGCGGGAAACAGACGCACACAAGTAGCACATAAACAAAGAACATGGCTGTGAAACGTGGACAAGAGCAGACAAGCCGAGAAACATCTAATGGCAGTGGAAATGTGGTTCCTGGGGAAAATGCAAAGAATACGATTTAAGGACAGAAAAACGAACGGGGCAGTCCTTCAAGAAACAGATGGAAATCGTAAATTGAATACAGACTGTTGTCTGACAACAGGTAGACAATCAAGATGTTTGTGCATTCTGGGAAGAAATATAAGCTGGACAACTTACTGACAACTGGCACAATCGATGGAAACAAGAAATCAAGGCGAGCAGAAGGAAATAAATACCTGGATGACTTGGCCATATGATGTAATCTGGACGAGAACATCAACCTCATCAGAAACTCTG
>JACEFZ010003643.1:487500-562500 GCA_014155875.1 Cepaea nemoralis | reverse complement strand
ATTTTAAACTGATTCCTTTATAACTTTGTATATAAACTAGAAAACTGGTTCTGTTGCACACGGGTAACGAACACAATTAGTAGTCTCGCTTATTGAATTTGGAAACAGAGCCGCGGGCGATTTGGAAGTCGACCGCCTTGCGCTGATATTTCACACAATGATATGAGTCCCGGTAGTTCGGAAGGCAGTAACAAACTACTGAACGTAAACTTGCCAAGAAATCACAACAACAAAAAAGGAAAATAATGAAAGAAGAAGAAGAAGAAATGCTGGGTTTGAATGCTACATCCTATAAAGGATATACAACTAACTTTTTATTCAAAAACCGCCAGTGGCTAACATGGCAACATCTGGCGTCTTTTACTGGCTGACACTATGTTTTCATCTTCTTCGTTCTCGTTCTTGACTTGCGGACATACATTGAAATCGGAGTGGGTTCGCCTCATGGCGAGGGACATTGGTAATAGTGAAAACTAATCCACACGCAAAAATCACCCCAGCGCACTAGAAGTACGCGCGTGGACTCCGTTTGAGTTCAAAACGAGAGAAGTCAAAAGAAAAACTTCTTTATCGCTCTTAGTTTTATCTCTTAACTTATTAATTGCCATGGGATGATAAATCGTCTTATTCAAACGTCTCATAACTGCCATGAGCTTATCAATCAAAGTATTATTTTTTCCATATTAAAAAACAAACATTATATAGTATATACAGCTACACGATAGAGGCACACGGCGTTCTTCGAGAACAATGACATTGGAATAGACATCAACTACCGCATGGATGGAAAGTTGTTCAATATCAGAAAGCTGAAAGCTAAAACCAAAACTAACAGCGACACCGTCAGAGAGCGCCTGTTTGCTGATGATTGCGCTCTATATGCCAATTCAGAGGCAAACATGCATCACAATATTTCGACTTTCTCATATGCCTGTGCCAACTTTGGGCTCAATATCAACTTGGAGAAGATTGTAGTTATGTACCAGCCAGCTCTAGGGATTAATCACACCGTACCGAATATTAAAGTCATAGACTAAGTGTTGTGGACAAATTCACCTATCTTGACAGCACTGTGTCACAAGCTGCCACAATTGATGACGAAGTGAATGCAAGAATATCAAAGGCCAGCGCGGCCTTTGGCTGACTGTACAAGAATGTGTGGGACAGAAATGGAATAAGCCTGCAAATAAAGCAGTTGTAGTATCCACACTGTTATATGCTTGTGAAACATTGACTGTTTATCAGCAACACGCTAGGAAATTAAACCACTTCCACACAGTCTGCCTTATGAAGTTACTGAAAATTAAATGGCAAGATAAGATCCCAGACACTGAAGTCCTAGAAAGAGCGTCAATGCCCAGTATTTACACTCTACTAATGAAAAGTCAGATTCGTTGGGCTGGTTACTTAACTCGCATGCCATATCAAATGCCCTCTAAACGAATTTATTTTTTTACAGCGAGCTGCGTTGCAGTAAACGCTCCCAAGGTGGCCAGAGGAAACGCTTTAAAGACACTCAGAAAATCTCACTGAAAGCTTTTGGAATTGAACATGATACTTGGGGGGACTGCTGCCAAAGACCGAAATTCGTGGCGTACATCATTACGCAAGGCTGCAGTCACCTGTGAAGCAACCAGGACTGCAAGAGCTGTGAAGAAAACGCCGGACAGAAAAACCACTGCAGGAGATCCTCCTCCTGGAACGTCAAGCATTCTTTGCCCACATTGTCAAAGAACATTTCGAGCCAAAATAGGCATCATCAGCCATTTTAGAACTTACGTCTCCCGCACTTTCACCCCGCTGGATGAAATGAATGGTCATCATCATTCTTGATGGACAAACAATATCAAGAGGGGTGTGCGACAGGGATTTCTGGGTGTCTTGTTCATATCTATTCGCATACCAAAACACCCCTATCCCTCCCGATCCCATGCTGCGACTGTAGTTGAGTGTATATTGCAGATTGTCACAACATGGCCATACAAAGCCGCTCTATTTACACTTCCTTCAGCCCGCCCCCACACTTACTAGTTCCACGGGGAAGATGTTTATGTTCCTTGAAGGCAAACATGAAGATCATGTCTGCGCTGTCACTCCAGTAACTGTCTGGACGTCAATAGCCAGACATTGATCTCCAGCAGAGCATGAGTCAGTGGCGTGTTGGAATACCTGTCAGTCAGTTACAGGTTACTGCACTTCAGGGATACCTGTCAGTCAGTTACAGGTTACTGCAATTGTAGCATACCTGTCAGTCAGTTACATGTTACTGCACTTCAGGCATACCTGTTAGTCAGTTATAGGTTACTGCACTTCTAGCATACCTGTCAGTCAGTTATAGGTTATTGCACTTCTAGCATACCTGTCAGCCAGTTACAGGTTACTGCACTTCAGGCATACCTGTCAGTCAGTTATAGGTCACTGCACTTCTAGCATACCTGTCAGTCAGTTATAGGTTACTGCACTTCAGGCATACCCACGGATTCCCCGTCCCCTTCAAACAAACTCAATCTGTCGGCACCCACCGGGCCACAGAAAAAAAAAAAAAGAGTTCAACGCACACGCTGAACAATAAAAACATTTATAAGCCATGATTGATTGTTAGTGCTCCATGTATGTCCCCGGCTATTGATCTATCAGTAGTTACTTGCATGGAGTTAGTGTACACCGGAGAAGGGCCCTAGGGCTGAGTCTTAAAACGAGCTGAAGAGAACTGCCGAGAACATGGCAAATGGGAAACCCTAACCAGACAATTTCGACATTCGTCTTCGGATTAACTAACTTAATGATGAGGTTGATGAGGAAGAAGTGGGTAATAATGAGGGTATTGATGAGGATGATGATGATGCTAAACGTTCCGTCAGCCCAACAGTGGTTCGATGACATCATCTAAGGCTTCCCTCCCACCGGCCCCTTCCCCACATAGCAACAGGTATAGCACGCCAGGCGATGTTCCCATCACCGTCGTAGCCTTGAACTGTGTGTTATTCCTTCAGGGTTAAAGTTCAAGGCTCGTTCTGTGTGTACGCCCTATACTATAGGGGTTACACGCAGAACAAGCATTGAACTTTAACCCTGTATGGCGTACACACAGCACGAGCCTTGAACTTTAACCCTATAGGGTTACTGTTCAAGGCTCGTTCTTGTGTGTTTTCCTCTAGGGTCAAAGTAAGGTTAATGCCCAGTTGAATGTTCCTTGATGTACGAAGGCTACAGAGTACACATAACCAAACCATAATTAACAGACAGCGAGACAACGTGTTCTGCAATATCTACCCACCACATACACAGGCGTGGCGTCAAGGACACGGAGAAGCATTGGTGCCAAGTGCCAGACTCGGTACCAAGTGCTAGACTCGGTGCCAAGTGCTAGACTCGGTGCCAAGTGCTGGTCCCACGCCAGGCACGCGAGTGTGGAGCTCGTGCAGAGACCCCGTCAGATTCTCGCCAAGCTAGACGCGAGGACAAGACGCGAGGACAAGAAGCAGCCACCGGACAGGACACACACCGACAACACATGTCACAATGTCACCAGGAAGTCCTTCCTCTGGTACCCACTTGGCAAGGGGAAACGAGGATGTCCGAAAAACAAAAGATGAGAAATGACAGAAACAATAGTACGGATGGGCGGGGAGAGAGAGAGAGAGAGAGAGAGAGAGAGAGAGAGAGAGAGAGAGAGAGAGAGAGAGAGAGAGAGAGAGAGAGAGGTTGAATTCTGGTGTGCCAATAACTTACAAATTCTAAATTGTCTAGTGTGCCCAATTGAACACCAGTCTGTTCCCGCCACGACTATGAGTGTCATTCAACACCACGTGAATGTATTTCTTATGCAAAGATGACATAAACACGGCATATTTTGTTTTAACTTCCGCAGTACTGCTACAAACAAAAGTGCAGTCCACAAACAACCAACATCGGCCATGGTTGCCAGACTGGCGAGGTCTTGTGTGCCAGGTAAGACGAGTGATATGTTGGAGATAAACAACCGCGGACAATAACCTCTTGTTTACAGATCCACACTCTACCTCCTTATAACTTTACCGATCTTCCTGTCCAATCAGAAACAACCAATCGATACGTTTGTAGACGCAAAACAATTTAGAGCAAAGTAAGCTACTCCAAATAAAGACAGGACAAAATCATTAGACCAAACAATTGCCAGAGAAGCAGAAAGTGTGCAGCCAGCAAATATTACAGGTAGTCTGGGAAAGTATCCCACACCTGAGGCCCAAGGTCATCTTGTGGTATTGACAATATTGCACCACCGCTATGTTAACTCCGGTCTAAAACAATATAGACACACTACGTAACTAATGTTTAACTGTTGATACAATAATCAGTATATATACTACTGTAGGTGGCTATTGATACAACAATCTGCATATACACTACTGTAGGTTGCTACCCATTTCTATGACAGTTTTTTCAGATACCTACATTGCAGTAAGTTTCTCAACTAATGAATGGACATAAATACAAGCATGACACTTAGATGTGCATCAAACATGTGGGTTATCTTCCTTGCTTATGGTAAGATGTTATTATTGCTGTGGTATTATAAAATAGAAATGGGAGATAGATATCCCCAATTCGTAATTGCCAACTATTCTAGGAAAACCAGGAATTGGTTCGTAAGACTCCCTAGTGATAAAACAGCTCTTTTGGATTTTGTTGTCAAAGGAAGAAACACTATCACACTATACTTGAACACAGTAATACACACGCGACTCTAATGAAATTAAATAACTCAGCAGGAGAAGTTTACAATATTGTAATGGAAGAAAAGGGGTGGGTGAATGCTCCTTGAGCATAATAAAGAACATAAATCAAATTACACTGCTAACATAACGCTTCCTAAATGTCATTCACATGTGACTATTTCACATGTTTTATATTTGAGGGAAAAAAAAACAACAACAACAAATCTGGAACACCAGACACAGTTCTAGCACAATTAAATAAGAATTATTGTCCTTGTGTCTCTGGTTAAGTTAAGCACCGACAGGACAGTTCATTTTCTGGGTATATATAGTAACAACTACATAATCTTGGTAAGTTGATTCTAGTCTTTTAAACTAATGTTCATGATCCTTTGTGGAAGGATAACTGTAGGGATTTGTTGATTCTAAATGTTGTTGGCCTCTGGTTGTAAAGGAGTATTGGGGTTACATAGGTTTGTCATGCCACTTATCTGCATTATGAGTAGCATGGGACAGTCCTAAGTGGCAAATACCGATGAAGGTCCTATGCTCCTCATGGCAAATAAAGACGAAGTCTCTCCTCATTCACTGAAGATGGCATCAATCAGGCCAGGGATGTTCCCAGTTTTAGGTGCATCACATGTAAACCCGTAACCTCTACCCACACCTGTCAATACAATCACTGTACAATACAATCATATATTATCCTTATACAATTCTTGGGGTTTGGAAAAAAGAAACATACTTCTACATAGGGGTAAGTCAGCTAGACCCTTTCCTGCTGTGTATACTCATTCAAGAGCTCAATAGCCGCACAAAAGGTCTATACCTCCCCTGTTGGGTGTTGCCCCTCCCATGATTTGACGTGCCTATTACCCACACATATCCACAAAACACAGGCAACCACCAAGTCGTGTCTGCAAGACACGTCTCATCTCTTTCGTGCACCGATCATCACACTCATTCGCACCTTCATTTACCATTGGTCTATGGTATTGGCACAGCCACACCTTCCTGGTAACTATTTCCTATCCTGAGAGTCGAGTGCCACATAAAGTTATAACTTGGTCATTATACGCTCTGAATATATATATGTATTTTTCATTTAAAAGCCTGCGTTTTGCCACGTACAAAAGAGACATTTAGGTAATCGCAAAGAAAGATTTTTGGTAAATCAAAACAAACATAAATGGGGGTAATTAAGAGACATTTACCGTCTCTGATATATAGATCATGCATTGAAGGCTAGTCTTAGTCAAAGTGAGACAATGTATATCTTCCATAAGAAAATTGAGAGATTCCATGATGTATTTCAGAGTATGTCACTTAGTTAGACTTCTGTCATTAACCACTATCATTCCACCGATACAAATAGGGTACCACTACAAGTATTACCTCACCTGTTATTCCCAGGGATTCAGAACATGTCTGTATAAAATCAACAGAATTACAAAAACATCTTGTTTGAATCCACCAAACGTTTCTGTTCAACACTACATGATTGACTGCCCCAGGACAGACTCGTCTCCAACCTATATAAAAGATCCCTCTCTCCATCTAAACTCTCTCCGTCTAAACTTTAGAGGTAGCATAAACAGATTCTTGCACAGTTATGTTTAGGATACCAATTACCTCTTGTTTAATTTATGGGCGTCATAAATATCCTGTGGACCTTCTCTGCTATGATAATGTAAATATCCACTATCTTGCGCTTGATGTATCCCATTATTAATTATCAGGGCAGTGTTTAATTCTTCCTTAATCCCTGTGACTTTTGCATTCTAAACTCAGCAACCAGGCGCCGCGCTGTCTACAAAACTGAGTTAGTCTATTTCAAAACAATATATGGCTTAGCTAATAATAACACACTTGGGACTTGCTGTTGTTTGTCTTGACCAAAACATAATAGGCGATGGTGGAATATTCTGAATATGCCGTATTTCCAACACCGTTCGTCCGAAAATGTGAGTGTTATCTTTCCAGCTGTAATTTTTAAAATGCACTATTTGGTGATGCAAAATGCAAAATGTTACAATTGCCCTTTATAGATCATGGTTCATCGACAAGCTAAAATATGTTATGAATAAACAGACATGTATTGTTTGGCACTCACAGAAGTAGAAGGAAGTAAAGACTTGAGGACACACTAGACAACATCAATAAACACATAAGTAGTGTTTGGTACTCATCGTGGAAGAAGAAAGAAGTAAAGATTAGTGGACATGCATAACATAAACAATTAAAGCAATAGTTATCGACTGAGATTCGAACCAAAACTCTCGAAATGACGAAAGCACCTAGCTGCAGTAACAAGTGTACTTCGACGCATGACCAATTAAACACATCTAAAACTGTATCTTCATTAGCCACGTGTATCATCCACATGAACAAAAATTATGGGATATGGAAAGAATTCGTAACTAACCAATGAAGCAGCAACATATTACATCGTTGTGGGCTAGCATTATCCAGGCCTATCACCCGCTAGCCCACAACGATGTAATATGTTGCTGTTTCATTGGTTAGTTAAGAATTCTTTCCATATCCCATAATTGTTGTTCATGTGGATGATACACATGGCTAATGAAGATACAGTTTTAGATGCTGTTTAATTGGTCATACGCCGAAATACAGCTTGTTCCTGCAGTGAGGCACTTTTGTCATTTTCAGGTGACAGCGACAGCTTCGAATTCAGGTCGGTAACTATAGCTTTCAATGTTTAGTGTTTTCTTGCGCGTCCTCGACTGTGACTACTGCTGCTGCTGCTGCTGCTGCTGCTGCTGCTGCTGCTGCTACTGCTACTACTACTAACACCACCACTACCACTACAGCAAAAACCATCACCACGACCACCACGACCACGACCACCAAGACGACGACGACGGCGACCACCACCACCACCACCACCACCACCACCACCACCACCACCACCACCACCACCACCACCACCACCACCACCACCACCACCACCACCACCACCACCACCACCACCACCTGCTGCTGCTGCTACTACTACTACTGCTACTTCTACTACTACTACTACTACTACTACTACTACTACTACTACTACTACTACTACTACTACTACTACTACTACTACTACTACTACTACTACTACTACTACTACTACTACTACTACTACTACTACTACTACAACTACTACTACTACTACTAATAATAATAATAATAATAATAACAATAGCTGTATATGCTCCCCAGTACTGGTGCTCGCCATCTCCAACCTGTCAACAACAACTTTGGCACTCGAGTTGTCACGTTACTTCCACCTACAGCCGAAACCAAGGCGAGGTCCCGTACGTCTGGGTCCACCCTGGGTCGACAAGTCCCGGACATCGTGCGCCAAAACTTGCACGAGAAAACACCGAACTGCACGAGCTTCCTGTTCAACTCACACACAGGGCTGTGTACCCCAGGCGCCTTCATCAAAGAGAAACAGTCCCTCCCGAGCTCGGTCCGAGGGCGATTTCTTCCAAAGCTTCTATTGTGACACATCAAAGGGCTTCAGTGTACAAACTTACGGGAACACCGTAGCCTGTGTGGCATTATTCGGGCCTGCCACTTACAATGACGCAGACGCCGACTGTCAGAGCAAAGGCGCCTACCTGATGTCCGTGAAAACGGAGGAGAAATATTCACTCATGTACTACAATGTCACCAGAAACAGGAGTGCTTGGATTGGATGCGATGATATTCAGAATGAGGGCACCTACATCTGGAAGGAGGACGGGCAGCAGTTGACCTCGGAAGAGAACCAAGCTGTCTTTTATCCAGGGCAGCTAACAATCTGGAGGGTGATGAAGATTGTGTCGTTGTTGGATCCAACCAACAAGGTCTCGCGGACTACCCCTGCTCGGATTCTCTCTACTATGCTTGCGAGATGCCCTATCGTATATAGTGCATGTGTGCTTGCGTGATGCCTTATCTATGTAGTGCTGGGTGCATGTGTGCGTATGCCATACCTTATCGCCCCGGGAAGGTTAACCCGGTCAACAAATGCCCGCAGAAGTCGGATGTGTCGGCCTAACGGCGCAAGAACGCAGCTCTGCTGTAAACAGGATGCCATTATCGTAATAAACTATGAATGAACTTGGTGGAACTGCGGTAAAGCTGTGGAAATGTAAACAAAATAAAATAACACAAAGTAATGCAGCTTTACAGAACAGAATTAATAACAATACAGGACGTTGCGGCGACTAGTCTTCATTGGCATATTTCAATTTCCTTCAATTTGTCTCTCTACTAAGACGACATCCATTCAGTATAATACATGGGACATCTGCCTTCACGATCCGGTTATCCAGGTAGTACCACACAACCGATGTCTTGTCTGGTTTTATAACGGCCCCTGAGTCCCTGTACCACTCTGTTACCCTGTTTACTGTCCATATGTAAGTCTTCAGCCAAGCTTTCCGTGGGAATTCTCTGTCTGTACGCCAGCTCATCATAGGCAAATGTCAAGATTCTACCAACACCTGATGACACAATAGCTGCAACTTTGCTGGTGTGTACATTTAAGAGCACTGAAGACATGGCAGATCCATGTGGCAGCCCGTGTGTTATAGTATCAGCTATCAATTATCAATTATCAGTTGGGGTATCTTCATTGCACTCCAGACATGACCATAGGTGCTCAGATCCTCCCCCCAGCATATGCATCAGCGTCTGGTGGCTAATAGTGCCAGTTCTGTGTTGGTTGACGAGGCGCTTTGTTTTCCCAATGTACCTCTCGCGTCTGGCTGTGCCGATTCTTACTCCCAGGTCTTTCATCCTGGACAGCGATGTGGAATCACTGACGTCAAAGTCCTCTGTTCTCGCCATATCTTTAAGGACGTTAATAACATCGGCACGACCCATGGGCTGGCCATCTACAGGGGGTGCAGAACCAGCCAGTTTGTCAGCTCGTTCATTTCCCTCGACTCCCGCATGTCCCGGGACGAAGATGAAGGTGACTTTACGGACAACAGACTTCCGCAGCGATTCAGTCCACTGTCTACGTACAGATCCAGCTTCGACCTTCTGAATCATGCTCATTGAATCACTTAGCCCCTCTGCTGTGTGTCCACCGTGACGAGGTAGAGGGGCTTGTGCGTCCCAATGACCCCAAGAGCTATGCCGACGGTAGCACAGCTACTGGTAGGGCCACCCATGTCGGACAGGTCAAGGGAGAGGGACCAGACGAAGAGACACACAAACCTGCTGCCTTGTAGGTAGACTGGGGACAGTCAAAGGCTAGGGAAAGCACCCCGAATACATGCTTGTCGAAATCGGATGTACTGAGCCACAGGCTTGACAAAGCAGTGCAACGTAAAACCTGCTGCCTTGTAGGTAGACCGGGGACAGTCAAAGGCTAGGGAAAGCATCCCGAATAAATGCTTATCGAAATCGGATGTACTGAGCCACAGGCTTGACAAATCAGTGCAACGTAACTTAATTCATGATGTCACAAATAAAAATTAATCGTTATGGTGCTAATCCCGTGAAGTCCCATCAGGCGGCGATAGTGCCGGGCCCCCTGCCTCGAGGGGGTCCACCCATGACTACTGGTGGTCACCTTCCCCTGTGCTGTGGAGTCAAGGCACAGAGGAGTAGGTTAAGAGCTATTGACCAAATACCCCGGACACTCAACATACTACAGTGGAATGCCGAAGGAGTTTACAAGAAGAAAGACTCCCTAACACAGCGTCTTCATAAAGATAGAATAGATGTGGCATGCATTCAAGAGACACACCTCAACGCCAATCACAAATTCTCAGTCAGAGGTTATCAGGCCACACGGTTCGACCGCGAAGGACACAAAGGAGGAGTTCTAATACTTACACGAAATACAATACCTTGCATCGAAGTATCTGTGATCTCTGACAACCAAACGGAAATTATAGGTGTTGATATAATGATAAAGGACGTGAAAATAAGAATCTACAATCTGTATAGCCCAGCAGATCAGCAGATAAGGACCTTACACTCTCAAACATGAAAATAACTGACACAAACTGCATTATTGTCGGAGACTTTAATAGCCGTTCAGAAAGATGGGGATACCCAGATACTGACAAAAGAGGAGATGAATTGGAGGACTGGGAAATAGACTCAAATCTCCATCTACTCAACAAAGCGGATGACACACCGAGCTTCTACTCCAGAAGATGGCTTACCACTTCTACTCCAGACTTAGCTTTCTGCACAGGAGACATCTGTCAGAATCTGGAATGTCTCCAACCGAGATGCAGGAACATCGTTACGCCCGCCAAGCGAATAGTCCCCAGCCGGGATGCAGTAACATCGTTACGCCCGCCAGGCGAGTATTAGTTACCTGCCCGCGAGGTTGCTGGCTGACGTGACAGGCAGCGGTCAGGCAAGGACAAAGCAAGACGCACGCAGGCCTCGTGCGTCCAGCCACAGAGGGCAAGCGCTTTGCTAGAAACAGACAGACAGCTTGGGGTACTTGGACCAGATAGGACGTATAGAGAGAGAAAGGCTTTGTGTAGTTCTGTGCCCGAAAGTCGAGTGCTTGTACATCTTGTGAGATAGACTGTAAGCTGTGGGTTGTCTGTAAGTGTATTGATGTATCATATCTGTATTGTAATGAGTATCACATGCCAAACTAGATCGTATTGCATGTGATCGGTAAATAAATCCATTGAACTTCGTTTCGTTGTGTCTCAAGTCCAATCATGTTGTACTTGTACTTGTCTCACATGTGTTAGGGATAACGAGCCAAGTTTAAGACTCTGACATGTGTGAACGTGGTGGCATCGTCCGGCTTTAAATGAACGTGGGCACTCGTCCTCATTGAACGTGAAGGCTCGTCCGATTAGATTTATGAACGTGGTAGCATCGTCCATCGTTAAATAAACGTTGTTTAACTAATTAAGATTTAAACAATAGTTGTGATCGTGAAGACTCATCCTCATATATATTATTAGATTGTTTAACTATGGATGTTAGATGTGAACGTAAAGTACATACATTTGTTTGATCTTGTAAACGTGTAAAAACATCAGTGATTGTGTAACTTGTCGCCATTGTGACCTTGTCGACATTGTGAAGTTGTCGCCATTGTAACCTTGTCGCCATCTTGTAAACTTGATGTCTATGTCCTTACTGAATGTCACCTTGATGTAAGTGATGTGTCATCAATGTTGTAGAGTGTTGAGATATATTTAGATTGTCTTTGTGAAGTTAGTTGTGGAAAGCAGAAAGTTTCGGAAAGAAAGTGACTTGTGTTTTGAAATTTTTTTTTTTGATTGACGACATTAAGACCTACAATTACACTCAACGCCATACAAACCTAATCAAAACTTAGTGACAAGCATACACACCACATCAAATAGACGCTAATTTATTTCCTCCAAAAACAAAGCAGGTTTTCTGTGCCATCTGAAACCCTTGCCCGTAGAGGTCAGTTGTGTTTTGAAGTAGCGACCCTACAGTTCCTAACCCGAATTTCAACCGTTCTCCACCGCATCCAGGACACTTGAGTATATTTTTTTCTTTCTATATACTTTCGGATGCAAATTTAGGCACAAATTGTAAGTTGAACACAATTGTAAATTATTCACTTTACTAACACCTTGTAACTAATTGTGTGCCTGACAACTCATTTGCATTGAAATTTTCCATCATGTCTTCATTAAATGATTTCATCGAGATGGGTTTAAAGCTAAAATTAACTGGTGACGAGTTAACAAATTGGAGTGAAAGAAAATACTCTGAATACCACGAACGCGAAGAGAGAGCGGCTGAAAGAGCTGCCAAGCAGGCAGAGCTAGAATTAGCTGCAAAAACAAAAGAAGCAGAGTTAGAATTAAAGAAGACAGAAATAGCAGCTCAAAGTAAGCGAGAAGAGCTGGAATTACAGCTAAAGATTAAACAACTTGATACTGAAGCCGCCATAGACAAAGAGTCTAAGAAATCTCAAAGACTGGAGAAAGAAAACCAGTACAAAAAGTATCAAGGTATTGTAAGAAATTATACCTCGGGTGACTGCATTGCAGCCTTCACACAAATTTTGAAGCTTTAATGGACCATTACCAGGTCCCAATGTCTGAATGGAATATTATTTATATGAGGAGTTTGTCAGGGGAGCCTCTGAAAGTCATAGAGACTATCCCCAAAGACCTCAGAAAAGATTACCATTATCTGAAATCAAAGATTATGGCACATTTTATGCTAGATGAGGCAGGCTACAGAGAACAATTCAGCAAGTTGAGTCCAAAATCGACTCAAACGTTCTCTGACTACCTCTGCTTAGTCCGAGACATTTTTGCAAAATGGACTTCAGCAGCCAAAATAAATAAAGATTATCAAAAATTAGAAGATCTCATCATCAGGGATAAAGTCATATCATCCCTTCCATCAGCATTTTCAAAATTTTTGCAAGAGAATGAATGTACGAGTGTAGATCAGATTGAGAGACGTGGTTCGGCTTATTATACAGCCAATAAACATTGTTTTGCTAGTGAAGCTATTGATACAAACTTTGTAGCATCGGCTAACTATGAAAAACCTCGATCAGAACCCTATCATAGGCAAAAACCATATAAGCCTACATCTGAGAAATACAATCATTGTGGATATTGTAAAATTTCACACCACCAAGGTGAGATGTGTGACAAAAACCCCGCATATCTTACATATCTACAGAACATCGTAAATAGACAAGATAGGGAACGTAAATCCTTCAGAAATGCACGTAAATGTTTCCTCTGTAAGGCGTACGGTCATTATCGTCATGATTGTAAAGGAAGGCAAATGACCAAGAAAGCAAATGCCGCCTTATTTGATAGTTCATCATCAGATGAAGAACAATCAGAAAAACACCCTGTGAACTCAGCACAGTCTTTTGACATGTTTAACGCAAATAAATGTACTGTTTGTAATACCTTTTATGAAGATGGCATTTTGACATGCGGCCACTCCATTCCTATTGCCAATGAAGAAGCTAATTTGGTAATAGATTCCAAAGGCAGAATAAACATCCATCAGGGATATGTGAATGGCAAGCCTGCTACAGTCCTTCGGGACACAGGAAGTTCACTTATTGGACTAAAGAGAACGTTCATAATGCCTACAGACTATACAGGCAGGCACGTAACATGCAGAACATTCTCTGGAAATATTGAAAAGTACCCACTAGCATGGGCATATATCCAAACACCTTTCCTCACTGGGAAAGTAAAATGCGCAGCATTAACTAACCCTGTGTGTGATATCATCATTGGAAATTTACCAGAGGTGAATGATATGCCTCATGATATAACATCTGTTTGCATTGATGAGATCATAACATCATCACCATCAAATGTCATCATTGATAATGTTGTACCACCAAATGAATGTATGATAGCTAATGTAGCACTAAGATCTCATGACATCATTGATCAAACTATTTCATCACCATCTGATATCATTGAATGTGTGAACGCAGTAACCAGATCTACTGCTAGAGTGCAAGATGAAATTAATCAAACTGAGGCTATAGAAATGCTTAGCCCAGTGTTATTACCTCCTAAAACCATAAGGAGACTTTTGTAACAGCCCAAAAGGCTGATCCTTCTTTGTCTAAGTATTTTAATCTGATCGGCCAAAAGCCAAAGGTAACCAAAAATGCAAGATGGCATTTTGCTTTGAAAAATTGCATCCTCACCAGGTACTATACCAGAGGTGACAGCACAACAGAGCAAACTGTTTTGCCGATTGAGTATCGTAAGCAAGCCTTACATCTTGCCCATGATATACCTCTTGCAGGGCATATGGCATACTCTAAAACCAGATCGAGAGTACTTACACAGTTTTATTGGCCCAAATTCTGCAATGACATTAAACAATATTGCAGAAGTTGTGACATCTGCCAAAAACTAGTAAAGAAAGGTAAACACCCACAGGCAAAATTACAAATCACTGACTTAGCCAGTCGACCTTTTGAGAAAATATCTGTCGACATAGTGGGCCCTCTTAATCAGATAACAACCAGAGGAATTAAATATATTATTACCTTCATTGATCTATGTAGTCGCTGGCCTGAAGCGATTCCGTTAAAGAACATAACTGCCAATGACATAATGGAAGTTTTCTTCCATATATTTTCACGGATAGGATTTCCAGACACTATCCAATCAGATAGGGGAAGTCAATTCATTGCCGCATCTACTCAGGCTTTCACCAAAATGTTAGGGGTGAAGCAATGTTTCAATTCTCCGTACCATCCTCACTCAAGTGGAATCATAGAGAAATTTAACGGTGATTTAAAGCATATGCTTGCTAAAGTCACGCAAGAGCATCCCACTAATTGGGACATATATTTGCCTGCTATACTTTTTGCTTATCGCGAGGTACCACATTCTAGTACTGGTTTCTCTCCTTTTGAACTTATCTATGGTGCCAAACCACGTGGCCCATTGAGCATCTATCATCAAATGTTAACTGAATCCACTCCTTTACTTAAACCCATATCATCATACGTATACGTTACATCATTGCGTGAAAGAATCATCAAATCTTGTATAATTGCAAAAGATGCACTAAAATTATCTGGTGCTACATATAGACAATATGCAGACAAAGGTAACAGGACAATAACGTTGACACCTGGACAGGACGTACTTCTTCTCTTACCTAGTGACAGACACTTATTGACTGAGTCTTGGCAAGGACCATTTAAAGTTATAAGACAGATTTCAGCTGTAGACTATGAAATTCAAATAAAAGACAAACACAAAATATTCCACATCAATATGCTAAGACCATATTACAACAGAGATAACGAACAAGACGATACAATAGCCTTGTACAGTGATAATAGACCATGAAGATGACGAAGATAGTGACGAAATTCCAACACCTGCATTAGACACGACAAACTGCTTGAAAGAAATCAAAATAAACCCAAACTTAACTCAAGCAGAAACAGACAGCTGCAAACATCTCATACAACAGTACAACACCATCTTCTCCAACAACCCAGGACAAACAGAATTAGTACAGCATCACATCACACTCACTTCAAACACACCCATAAGATGCAGACCTTACACCATTCCAGTGCATTACAAAGAAAACTTACATCAGGAAATCATTAGCTTAGAGAAAAACAACATCATTAGACGATCCCAATCACATTTCTCATCTCCAATGGTCATGGTACGCAAAAAGGACAACACGATAAGACTCTGTATCGACTATAGAAAATTAAATAAAATAACTCTTCTTGATCTAGAACCAATGTCCAACTCTGAAGATCTACTGACAGAACTGACAGACTCTAGATTCTTTACGAAGGTAGACATGACGAAAGGTTACTGGCAGATAACTGTAGACGAACAGAGCAGACACCTGACAGCATTTGCCACACCTTGGGGACTGTACGAATGGTGCAAACTTCCATTTGGGCTGGTCAATGCCCCAGCGACATTCGTACGTATGACACGACTTTTACTAGTGGACATACCAAACATTATCTGTTACATGGACGACATTTGTGTTCACACAAAGACAATGACAGACCATATAAAGACATTACAGCAGACATTTGAACGGATCAGACAGCATGGACTGACGGTAAAGCCGACAAAAGTAGACATAGCCTATCAGGAAATATCCTTCTTGGGGTACAAAATATCTAATGGCTTTGTCACGACAGACGATAACATCGTGTCCAAAATACTGAAACTCTCACTTCCGACTACGAAAAAGCAAGTCAGAAGTGTGTTAGGATTACTAAATTATTATAGACAGTTCATACCTGATTTTGCTGAACTGACTGAAAAATTTACTAACCTACTAACGAAAGATCAACCTGAAAATATTGTAAACAATGAATGCCTAAAATTTGCATTCCAGAAAGTGTTATCTTATTTCTCTGAGAATAGTTTAAAGAATCCCATTCTCAAATTGCCAAATTTTCTTATTTCTTTCAGATTACGCACAGATGCGAGCTCCGTAGCAATTGGAGCAGTTCTGTTACAGGAACATGATAACATCCTACATCCTGTGTACTACTTCTCTAGAAAATTAAAACCTAGAGAACGCGCTTGGTCGACACCGCAGTTGGAAGCCCTTGCTCTAGTGGAGGGTATAACTAAATTTTCCAGATTCCTCCTGGGACGTCATTTCATTGTTGAGTCCGACAATAGTCCGTTGAAATTTATTACTTCAGGAATACCTACCAACCAAATGATAGCGCGCTGGTCTCTTAAACTTCAAGATTACAGCTTTGAAGTTCGACATATCGCAGGCAGAACCAACACAATTGCCGATCTGTTGTCCCGTTGTCCGACCGACCCAGTAAGCACTAATGTCTGAGTGCAGTGTGTTAAATACACTCAGACCAACACAGCCATCAGTGAAGATTTTTTTTCCACGAAAAGCTGTGTATGTCTACTATGTGATGTGATAGGGTTCATTCCCACTATATATAGTGTTCTTATTTTATTATTATCATAGTAATTGTCGTGAATAATTGTGTAGTGTGTGGTAGAAAGTGAACAATATTAATTGTAAATAAATTACGAAACAAGAACAGTGCCACATTCGCTCTGAACTTACCGCAAGCGAACTATCCAATTTATCAGTGGTATCTGCGAGTGGAACATATCCAGTGATATTTTTAATCCGGGTATGAAAGAGTGACCTGAACATTGACATTACACCACTGCAGTCAATCGAAATCAAGAAGTTTTCCAACGAAACATCCAACACATGAACTATCAGAACAGTTACATTCCGAGTTGCTACATCAGACCGGAACAAGTGTGTTATAGAATTTTTCAAC
The DNA here is from genome assembly GCA_014155875.1 of Cepaea nemoralis. Classification (NCBI taxonomy): domain Eukaryota; kingdom Metazoa; phylum Mollusca; class Gastropoda; order Stylommatophora; family Helicidae; genus Cepaea; species Cepaea nemoralis. The sequence continues at coordinate 545,013 of JACEFZ010003643.1, read as the reverse complement.
ATCAGCTGTTCGTGTGTACTTCCGGATAATTTATAAATATAGTCCAAAATTAGCAGACGACAAACAAAACCTTAAAAAGGTATGACGCTTCTAAAATGTTTAAGAATCATCAATTTCGAATACACGAATTGTGTATTAATAGTGTTTCAACTAGTGTAATCTTAGAATCATATCTTGATTAACTTATTCATACTATCGACATTTTTTCGCTAGTATGGAAAAGCATCAAGCGATGACGCTGAGAAATAAAAGAATAATTGTAAATTATTATATTTAAAAGTGTTTAAAATTATGTCCCTTTCATTTAATTGTTATTACATTATTACACCAAGGGCGATAAATTGAAATGTATTCGAATATGTGTTGTATATAAATAGCCATGGTGTTGCCAGATTGTTAACACTCCAAGAAGTCATCAACTGGGCATGGTATAGGTTTACCGACGTTGTAGACCGACGGAAGAGCTCATGGCCAAATGAGGTCGGAACTCGAACGTTGAATACGGCTTATAAAAAGTCGTATTACGGTCTTACCAGATGTTTTTTGGTTACAAAGAGCATATTATTATTTTTTTTTCGAGGTTGCGAGGTAGTTGCTTGGAAAGCTGGTGCTACCGATCTGACTGGGTCAATATTGCAACTCAGGTAATCATCCATCGAGAGGATGAAACTTGGCAAGTGGTAAAAATTGAACACCACATGTCTTAAAATACAACTTGCATTTCTTATGTATTTCTATGCCAATATATGTATTATTATGTATTTCTATACCAATGTATATAACAACAGAGGGATCGATTCTGACATGGTTAAAATATTAACCCGGTATGTATATAGAGTATACATGAAAGATGACATCTTTCATGGAGAAGCCCCGGGGGAGCGTGTCAGAATCTGGAATGTCTCCAACCGAGATGCAGGAACATCGTTACGCCCGCCAGGCGAATAGTCCCCAGCCGGGATGCAGTAACATCGTTACGCCCGCCAGGCGAGTATTAGTTACCTGCCCGCGAGGTTGCTGGCTGACGTGACAGGCAGCAGGTCAGGCAAGGACAAAGCAAGACGCACGCAGGCCTCGTGCGTCCAGCCACAGAGGGCAAGCGCTTTGCTAGAAACAGACAGACAGCTTGGGGTACTTGGACCAGATAGGACGTATAGAGAGAGAAAGGCTTTGTGTAGTTCTGTGCCCGAAAGTCGAGTGCTTGTACATCTTGTGAGATAGACTGTAAGCTGTGGGTTGTCTGTAAGTGTATTGATGTATCATATCTGTATTGTAATGAGTATCACATGCCAAACTAGATCGTATTGCATGTGATCGGTAAATAAATCCATTGAACTTCGTTTCGTTGTGTCTCAAGTCCAATCATGTTGTACTTGTACTTGTCTCACATGTGTTAGGGATAACGAGCCAAGTGTAAGACTCTGACAACATCCTCCATAAAATCGATCGCCATGTGCTGGACCAATTAGCAGGTAGTGACCACAGACCAATCAAGCTTGTAATGAATATGGAGTATGTTCCGCAGGAGCAAAAGCCCTTGCCCCGCTGGAATTACAAACGAGCAGATTGGGACAGATTTGCCATACTAACAGACAAATATTGTGAAAACATAAATACACGATATGGCAACATAAAGCAAATGGTGGAAAGTCTAAACAGAGCGATATTACAGGCAGCCACTGAGTCCATTCCAAGAGGAGCGAGGAAAAATTACAAACCATACTGGACTGAAGAACTACAAAGTTTGGAGGACAAAGTTGAAGATGCCAGGAAGACAGCAGAGAGAGAGAACAAACAATTGAAGCGAATATCTCTCTCAAAGCTATCTCAGCAAAATATAAAAGAACAGCAAATCAAACAACAAGAGATTGTTGGAGGGAAAAAACAGAAAACCTGAATTTTGACAGGGATGGAAACAAACTATGGAAACTAGTGAAAGCCATGAACAACGAAGGACCTAGAAACAAACAAATAACAATTAAACAAGGAAATGCCTTGCTTACTGGAAAAAAGGCTGCAAATGCACTAATGGAACACTATGCAAATGCAAACCACATTGATATTACAACCGAACAGAAGAAAGCAATCAAAGACAAACAGATACATCATAGAAATACAGAGACAGCAGCAGAATATATGATGGCACATCTAACAATGGAAGAAATGGAACAGGCAATGAATACCCTAAAAAAGAAAAAAATCACCAGGAAAGGATGGAATCACAAATGAAATGCTAATAGGACTAGGCACCAAGGCAAAGAAGAAACTACTAGCAGTCCTAAATAACAGCTGGAAGAGAGGAATAGTCCCACAGGCATGGAAGGAAGCTATACTAATACCAGTCCCAAAGAAAGGAAAAGACCTGGAAGAACCAAATGGCTATCGACCTATCAGTCTACTTAGCTGTGTAGGAAAATTAATGGAACGCATTATCAATGGTAGGCTAACATGGCATCTGGAAGAAAACAAACTCTTAACACCACACCAAGCAGGATTCAGAAAGTACAGATCCACTGAAGATCAAATAACCTATATAGCTCAGGAAATAGAGGATGCCTTCCAAGAGAAAAAGCACACACTAGCAGTCTGGATAGATTTAGAAAAAGCATTTGATAAAGTATGGAAGGAAGGACTGAAAGTAAAACTGCAAAACATGCATGTTTGTGGAAAAATGTATAAATGGATCAGCCACTACCTTGAGAACAGAACTGCCAGGACAAAAGTACAAGGACAAACAAGCAAAATGATGCTGTTGGAGCAAGGTGTCCCCCAAGGAGGAGTTCTTTCACCAACATTATTCCTAGCATATATAAATGACATCACAGAAAATTTTCCAGCCAGAGTACACACATCCTCCTTTGCAGATGACCTAGTCATATGGACATCTGAAGAATATATTAGTACAGCTAACAGCAGAATACAGCAAGCCTTATTAGCGCTAGAGGACTGGTCAAAATCATGGCTAGTGAAGATAAGTGAGGAGAAAACAACATGCACAGTGTTCTCCCTCTCAAATAAAACTCAGCAACCTAAGCTGGTATTGAATGGAAAAATATTGCGCCATGAAGAAAATCCAAACTATCTAGGAGTCACCTTTGATCGTCGCCTGACATGGAAGACACAGGTTGAGAAAAATCGAACAAGAGCAAGGCAGAGAATGGCAATCATGAAAAAGCTTGCTGGTACAACGTGGGGAGCAGATGAGAAAGTTCTCAAGAAGTTATATACTGGACGGGTGAGGCCAGTACTGGAATATGGCATTGCAGCTTGGGCAACAGCAGCTAAGTCAAACTTTAACAAAATAAGTAGAGTCCAAAACCAAGGAATGCGAATCATAACTGGAAGCCTGAAGACAACGCCTATTAATGAATTAGAAAAGATCACTTGTTTACAACCAATGCAGGATAGAAGAGATAGCAGAGCCCAGCAACAAGCAGAAAAATTTAGAAGATTGACAGACCACCCTATGTACAACAGATTTAATGGTTTTGGAAAGGGAAGACTGAAGCGTAGCAACTTTGTAGAAACTGCACAACGAAGGATTAAGGCAGATCCCATACTTAACATATCAACAGTCAAGCCCATATACAATGCACACAAGTTCCCAGCTTGGAGACAGCAGCAACTGCCTGAGATGATAGAAAACATTCCTGGTATTGAGAAAAAGAACACTCAGCATGAAACCGAAAGAAGAGAAATAACCCTAAACTACATAAAAGAACATTACCCAAGCAGGAATTGGACCCATGCATATACAGATGGATCAGCCAAAAATTCAATAGAGAATGGAGGAGGAGGAATTCTCCTAAATTTAAAAAATGGAGCGAAAAAAAACACATTCAATGGCAACTGGAAAATTTTCAAGTAACTTCAAAGCGGAGGTAGAGGCATTGAAAACTGCAGCAGAAATGCTCCTGATGGAGGAAGATAAAGAGAAGCAAATAGCTATCTTCACAGATGCAAAGTCAGCTGTCTCAATACTGAAGAGCAATAACAGCACAGAACTAACTGACCTAAGAGCAGCACTCCATGGTCTATGCCAGAAATCCAAAAAAGTTGTAATACAGTGGATCCCATCACATTGCAGTACACCTGGAAACGAAGAGGCTGACAGACTGGCAAAAGAGGGCGGACGACTACCACAGCCTGACATAGACATAACCTATAATGAGGCAAAGAGGTTGATAAAAAGCACTTACAGAACCAAATGGGAATCAGAGCATCCAGGCCATCAGAAGGATGATGCATATTACAAACTCGACCGAAGAGAACAAGTAGCAATCTTCAGACTCCGCACAGGACATAACAGGCTGAAATACCACTTGTTCAATAAACTAAAGATAGGAGATACCGATGAATGTAATTGTAGAACTGGAAAAATGACAGCAAAACATTTGCTGCAGGATTGCCCAACGTATGCAGAACAGAGAAAGATATTTTGGCCCACACCTGCTTCATTTGAGGACAAGCTCTATGGAGATATCAACAAGCTAAAGTTGACCGCAGCTTACTTTAACTACATACAGGTTGACATTTAAAGGTGCATGAAGACCCAGAGGCATGAAATGGAATATTGCTTGGATAGCAAATCCATTATGTGGAAAGTCCAAATAGAAAGCTCGCTGTGTGGGCTTCATAAAAGGTGGAAAAGTGTCCTAGTGGCACGAAATGGAATATTGCTTGGATAGCAAATCCATTACGTGGAAAGTCCGAATCAAAAGCCCATTGTGTGGGCTTCATAAAAGGTGGAAAAGTGTCCTAGTGGCATGAAATGGAATATTGCTTGGATAGCAAATCCATTACGTGGAAAGTCCGAATCGAAAGCCCATTGTGTGGGCTTCAAAAAAGGTGGAAAAGTGTCCTAGTGGCATGAAGTGAAATATTGCTTGGATAGCAAATCCATTACATGGAAAGTCCGAATCGAAAGCCCACTGTGTGGGCTTCAAAAAAGGTGGAAAAGTGTCCTAGTGGCACGAAATGGAATATTGCTCGGATAGCAAATCCATTACATGGAAAGTCCGAATCGAAAGCTCACTGTGTGGATGTCATCTGCAGACTGCATACTTCTGGTTTCCGGAAGAACAGCCTATGGTAAACGGAAGGCCCAATATACGGAAGTGAGGCTAAGCAGCTATGTGCAGGACGTGACGATTCCTTGGGTGAGCCCAGTACCAGAGCGCTGTGTATCGGCTCTGCAGGTATGGAAGCCTCCTTGGATGGCGGGGAATGCCCATGGTCTGCCCCTGCCTTCCCTTGAGGGCTGACCAAGATCTTTGGCTGTTCTATATGGACCAGCTGGGATGGGGGATAACACCACAACAGTGAGAGTCAAACGTCCTAAGAAACCCCCGGGAAGGTTAACCCGGTCAACAAATGCCCGCAGAAGTCGGATGTGTCGGCCTAACGGCGCAAGAACGCAGCTCTGCTGTAAACAGGCACAACGCAATCACATCCGAAAAAGAACTCCGGATGAACGAAGAAGAAGAAGAAGAAGAATCACTTAGTACACACACGTTAGTATAATGCTGTGATTCCAGCCATATGAAAGCCTGTGTAACTGCCATCACCTCCATCGTCATGCTGCTCGTGGTTGTGTTATAGTATGATGATATGAACTATCGTGAATTGCGCTATTTGTATGTCATGTTGTATGACGTCACAGAATAACATAGACAGATGGGTCATATTTTATCTTCAGCCATTCAGACTTAATCATTGTTAGAAAGGCTAAACTAGACTGACACATTGTTTTATAATGATTGTGAGACGGACTAAACTAGACTGACATATTGTTTTATAATGATTGTGAGAAAGGCTAAACTAGACTGACATATTTTTCTATAATGATTGTGAGACAGACTAAACTAGACTGACACATTGTTTTATAATGATTGTGAGAAAGGCTAAACTAGACTGACACATTGTTTTATAATGATTGTGAGACAGACTAAACTAGACTGACACATTGTTTTATAATGATTGTGAGAAAGGCTAAACTAGACAGACACATTGTTTTATAATGATTGTGAGACAGACTAAACTAGACTGACACATTGTTTTATAATGATTGTGAGAAAGGCTAAACTAGACTGACACATTGTTTTATAATGATTGTGAGACGGACTAAACTAGACTGACACATTGTTTTATAATGATTGTGAGACAGACTAAACTAGACTGACACATTGTTTTATAATGATTGTGAGAAAGGCTAAACTAGACTGACACATTGTTTTATAATGATTGTGAGACAGTCTAAACTAGACTGACACATTGTTTTATAATGATTGTGAGAAAGGCTAAACTAGACTTACACATTGTTTTATAATGATTGTGAGAAAGGCTAAACTAGACTGACACATTGTTTTATAATGATTGTGAGAAAGGCTAAACTAGACTGACACATTGTTTTATAATGATTGTGAGAAAGACTAAACTAGACTTGACACATTGTTTTTATAATGATTGTGAGACAGACTAAAACTAGACTGACACATTGTTTTATAATGATTGTGAGAAAGGCTAAACTAGACTTACACATTGTTTTATAATGATTGTGAGAAAGGCTAAACTAGACTGAGACATTGTTTTATAATGATTGTGAGAAAGGTTAAACTAGACTGACACATTGTTTTATAATGATTGTGAGACAGACTAAACTAGACTGACACATTGTTTTATAATGATTGTGAGAAAGGCTAAACTAGAACTGACACATTGTTTTATAATGATTGTGAGACAGACTAAACTAGACTGACACATTGTTTTATAATGATTGTGAGAAAGGCTAAACTAGACTGACACATTGTTTTATAATGATTGTGAGACAGACTAAACTAGACTGACACATTGTTTTATAATGATTGTGAGAAAGACTAAACTAGACTGACATATTTTTCTATAATGATTGTGAGACAGACTAAACTAGACTGACACATTGTTTTATAATGATTGTGAGAAAGGCTAAACTAGATTGACACATTGTTTTATAATGATTGTGAGACAGACTAAACTAGACTGACACATTGTTTTATAATGATTGTGAGACAGACTAAACTAGACTGACACATTGTTTTATAATGATTGTGAGACAGACTAAACTAGACTGACACATTGTTTTATAATGATTGTGAGAAAGGCTAAACTAGACTGACACATTGTTTTATAATGATTGTGAGACAGACAAAACTAGACTGACACATTGTTTTATAATGATTGTGAGAAAGGCTAAACTAGACTGAAGTGTGTTGCCGGGGCCCATAAGGGAAGCAAAGAATAGCAACACTGCAGCCTACCATGCATGTCGTAAGAGGCGACTAAGGAGGCTTGATGGTTCCGTCGCCCTGCTACTGAGTGAGTGCGTGGCGCGACACTGTGAGCTGTGAGTTTCGTGTGAAATGCTTTTGAATCTGCCCGAGGTTTTTTGGAATGTGACTGCATGTTCAGAGCGATGGCAGATGGCTATGTCCCAGAGTTGACCGGTTTTTGCCTTATGCAGAAATGCGTGGCTGCTGGGCTTCTGTTTGACTGCCACTACCATTGACGATGAACTGTACTTCGTGGACTGTGTGGGTGAACATCTAAGAAACATCCAGATGGGAAAATGACTGCAGATTCCATCAGAAATGAACTGGGTGTTTTGTGGGGGACTATTGTGTTGACATTCTGGCGGCGGCATTATGCACAGTGTATCTGTGCGGGCTGTTGTTTGTCGAGACTCCTGTCTTTTCCACTTTTCACATTGGGCAGTGGGGAGCGTTTTGTATGATTTTCACTGGCACAGGAACGGAGCATAATGGGGACGACCCGTTGCTGTGAAGTTGGAACTGCGACTAACTAACTAACTAATTGTTTTATAATGATTGTGAGACAGACTAAACTAGACTGACACATTGTTTTATAATGATTGTGAAAAAGGCTAAACTAGACTGACACATTGTTTTATAATGATTGTGAGAAAGGACTAAACTAGACTGACACATTGTTTTATAATGATTGTGAGACGGACTAAACTAGACTGACACATTGTTTTATAATGATTGTGAGACAGACTAAACTAGACTGACACATTGTTTTATAATGATTGTGAGAAAGGCTAAACTAGACTGACACATTGTTTTATAATGATTGTGAGAAAGAGTAAACTAGACTGACACATTGTGTTATAATGATTGTGAGAAAGACTAAATTAGACTGACACATTGTTTTATAATGATTGTGAGAAAGGACTAAACTAGACTGACACATTGTTTTATAATGATTGTGAGAAAGGACTAAACTAGACTGAGACATTGTTTTATAATGATTGTGAGAAAGGTTAAACTAGACTGACACATTGTTTTATAATGATTGTGAGACAGACTAAACTAGACTGACACATTGTTTTATAATGATTGTGAGAAAGGCTAAACTAGACTGACACATTGTTTTATAATGATTGTGAGACAGACTAAACTAGACTGACACATTGTTTTATAATGATTGTGAAAAAGGCTAAACTAGACTGACACATTGTTTTATAATGATTGTGAGAAAGGCTAAACTAGACTGACACATTGTTTTATAATGATTGTGAGACGGACTAAACTAGACTGACACATTGTTTTATAATGATTGTGAGAACGACTAAACTAGACTGACACATTGTTTTATAATGATTGTGAGAAAGACTAAACTAGACTGACACATTGTTTTATAATGATTGTGAGAAAGACTAAACTAGACTGACACATTGTTTTATAATGATTGTGAGACAGACTAAACTAGACTGACACATTGTTTTATAATGATTGTGAGACAGACTAAACTAGACTGACACATTGTTTTATAATGATTGTGAGAAAGGACTAAATTAGACTGACACATTGTTTTATAATGATTGTGAGACGGACTAAACTAGACTGACACATTGTTTTATAATGATTGTGAGACAGACTAAACTAGACTGACACATTGTTTTATAATGATTGTGAGACAGACTAAACTAGACTGACACATTGTTTTATAATGATTGTGAGACAGGCTAAACTAGACTGACACATTGTTTTATAATGATTGTGAGACAGGCTAAACTAGAATGACACATTGTTTTATAATGATTGTGAGAAAGGCTAAACTAGACTGACACATTGTTTTATATTGATTGTGAGAAAGACTAAACTAGACTGACACATTGTTTTATAATGATTGTGAGACGGACTAAACTAGACTGACACATTGTTTTATAATGATTGTGAGAAAGACTAAACTAGACTGACACATTGTTTTATAATGATTGTTAGAAAGGCTAAACTAGACTGACACATTGTGTTATAATGTTTGTGAGAAAAACTAAATTAGACTGACACATTGTTTTATAATGATTGTGAGACAGTCTAAACTAGACTGACACATTGTTTTATAATGAGTTGTGAGAAAGACTAAACTAGACCGACACATTGTGTTATAATGATTGTGAGACAGACTAAACTAGACTGACACATTTTTTTATAATAATTGAGAGGAAGACTAAACTAGACTGACACATTGTTTTATAATGATTGTGAGAAAGACTAAAACTAGACTGACACATTGTTATATCTTGCAGTCCGGTTCTCTTCCACCAACGGCACAGAAGCTTCCCCCATCTCTAACAGGGGATCACACATTCTATCATAAAACCAGTCCCAGCCAAGGACCAACGCGCCTGGGTCTGGGGTGGATTGAGAGAAGTGCCACCTCTTGTGCATTCACCTGCCTGGACACTCACTCAGACTGCAAGTGCTTCATGTTCAACCCTGACAACGGACTCTGCACTACCGGATCATCAATCAGCAGAGCCCAACCTGCACCAAGCTCCACCCAAGGCATGCTTTACTACAGCTCCCACTCGGACAAAGGATTCAATCTACACATCTATGGCTCCACATTTGCTTGCGTTGGTCTCTTCCGGCCCAAACCCAACTACGCCAATGTGCAAACAAAGGAGGTTTTCTCATGTCGGTCAAGAACACTGACAAAATGATGATCCTGAATGCAGATCTGGGATTCCAACAACACACGGGTTGGCTGCGACGATCTAGCACAACCTGGCGGGAACAGGTGGAAAGAGGACGGAGAGTTGTTGACCACCGAAGTGATCTCTGCAATCTTCAGGCAAGAACGAGCCCAGCGACTTAGGCAGAGGACAAGACTGTGCCAACATTGGCCCTGGGTACGGGAAAGTTCGGGGATATGTTATGTCAGCTGACATTGCCCTATATTTGTGAAGTCCTTCTGCCTTAACAAGGGCAACATGCTCGAGCCAGGAAAACCCCGTCGTCTGCAAAAATATAGCCCAGAAATAGCCAACATCCTTAATCTAGAAACATTCCTGACTTCTGCTCAAAATATAGCTAACATTCTCATTCTAAAAACATTCCTGACTTCTGCTCAAAATATAGCTAACACCCTTAATCTAGAAACATTCCTGACTTCTCTCCTCGGCCAGAACAAAATTAATATTGAATCAGGAAAATCCAGAATTCTGCCAAATTTGCCAACATCCTTTATCTAGAAACATTCCTGACTTCTGTCCAAATATAGCCAACATCATTAATCTAGCAACACTTCAGACTTCTGGCCAAATATAACCAACATGATTAATCTAGCAACACTTCAGGCTTCTGGCTAAATATAGCCAACATCCTTAATTTAGAAACATTCCTGACTTCTGCCCAAATATAGCCAACATCATTAATCTAGAAACATTCCTGACTTCTGCCCAAATATAGCCAACATCATTAAACTAGAAACATTCCTGACTTCTGCCCAAATATAGCCAAAATCATTAATCTAGAAACATTCCTGACTTCTGCCCAAATATAGCCAACATCATTAATCTAGAAACATTCCTGACTTCTGCCCAAATATAGCCAACATCATTAATCTAGAAACATTCCTGACTTCTGCCCAAATATAGCCAACATCATTAAACTAGAAACATTCCTGACTTCTGCCCAAATATAGCCAACATCCTTAATTTAGAAACATTCCTGACTTCTGCCCAAATATAGCCAACATCATTAAACTAGAAACATTCCTGACTTCTGCCCAAATATAGCCAACATCATTAAACTAGAAACATTCCTGACTTCTGCCCAAATATAGCCAACATCATTAATTTAGAAACATTCCTGACTTCTGCCCAAATATAGCCAACATCATTAAACTAGAAACATTCCTGACTTCTGCCCAAATATAGCCAACATCATTAATCTAGAAACATTCTTGACTTCTGCCCAAATATAGCCAAAATCATTAATCTAGAAACATTCCTGACTTCTGCCCAAATATAGCCAACATCATTAATCTAGAAACATTCCTGACTTCTGCCCAAATATAGCCAACATAATTAAACTAGAAACATTCCTGACTTCTGCCCAAATATAGCCAACATCATTAAACTAGAAACATTCCTGACTTCTGCCCAAATATAGCCAACATCCTTAATCTAGAAACATTCCTGACTTCTGCCCAAATATAGTCCAACATCATTAATCTAGCAACACTTCAGACTTCTGCCCAAATATAGCTAATACCCTTAATCTATTAAATTCGTGCTTATCTGCTTGACTGTAGCTGCTTGGTTCTCTCCAGTTCTTCCACCTTCTATTCTACAATGTTTTAAAATTCCAAATACAACAATCGCTTCCCCTAAACACCCGTGTTTACAATACACTCAATCTAATTTTACCTTCAATTACTTGCGCCTACTCGTGGCTTCATCCTCCATAATTCTTCCCGTGTCACATTCTTTTCCTCTGCCCTTTCCATCTCTCGCTCATCTCTACCTGGCCCCATTTATCCAATACCGAAACTCCCCAGGCCCGGCTGACACACAGCGATGCCCAAACTCACATACTCCAGCATAGCGAGAAACCGCAAATACGGAGGATAAGAAAATACAGGGAGGAAATTTTTTGTGTAAACATCTGGCAGACTTGGAAAATACGCCAAATGCCTCACTCGTTTATAGGTCAGGGGTCTTTAGGCGAAGGACTGGCGTAATTTGTCGTTACGTTGAACTTCACTTCCTTTTCTCAACAAAACTGCCAGACGTTGGGTGCTGAAGTCTCAACAATAGTTACGTGAAGATTCTTGGCAGTCTTGAGTCTTGGCACGGAAGAGAGTCAACACACGAACTGATCCATGCCGTCGGAGATCACAATTTGTGGAGAGGCATGATCGCTCATGCCAACAGGCTAGGCACTGGATGATGATTTAAAGAATTGTTGCCGTCTGTGACTTAAGGGTAGTGAATGCAGTTTCGTTACTCCGACATATCGGGTTTAGAGTCAGTCGTGGGCGATTTGGGAGCAAATCGAAAACTCTTTGCGTTGATCTATATAATGGTATGAGCGTCGGTTGTTTAGAAAGTGCAGGAAAACGTTTTTGTTTTGCATATCTCTTACAGGACGTTGCAGTCAACATCAGCATTTTTAGCTGCTGTTGATGTACTAGGCAAGATTACGCTCAGTAGTTTGCCATTGCTTTCTGAGCGACCAGCTCGCATACCCCGTAAGTTACCAACGCGGCGAGAACCGCGGGCAAACTACTGAACGTAAAATTGCCTTTAAAAAGCCGATAACTGCTAGGATTGAGTGCAAAGTCCTGCAAAATGAATAAGGACTTGCAACTATCTTAACTTTGATTTAAATAATTGGTTTTACAGATAGATGCATTACAGAGATAAAGAACAGAATAAGACAAGGCAAAAACTGCTTTCTATCACACGAAGAACGTTTTGCGTAATAAGTCATTGTCCTTGAAAGTTAGAAAAAGAGTTCTTGCAAGTTATACAGAACCAGTTTTATCACACGGCTGCGAATCCTGGACAATTAGTAAACAGGCAAAAACAATCCACGGAAGCCTTGGTGATGTGGTTTTATAGAAGTGTGCTGAAAATTAATTGTATAGCCAAAATGAGCAATCTGGACGTTTTGAGGGAAGCGGAGTCACAAAGACAACTTATCACAAACAACAGGAAGTAGCCGTCATGGCCACATTATGAGAAGGAAAGAACTGGAACATTTTTGCGACAATCGGAAAGATTTGCGGAAAGAGAGATAGAGGAAGACAGTGTGAGAAGATTCTTGACAGTCTTGTGCCATAGCACGGAAGGCAGGCAACACACGAACTGATCCATTCCGTCGGAGATCGTAATTTGTGGAGAGGTATGATCGCCCACACCAGCCGACAAGGCACTGGGTGATGATTGCTATGTGAAATGGCAATATTTGTTGCAAATACAGTCAAGGGTATCCTTCGGGTGGCATCACCGTGCAGACTAATAACCAGACGTGATACTGACCACGTCTTTCATCGAGTGCCTCTTGGACACACCATAAGGGGTTAGCACCAAACACCATTAGAAACGCGGTAGCCCAGTGGCTTGCCCTCACGATGGTCATGTGTTCAAACCCCATTCGAGGCGACGATTTCTTTTCCATTCTCCTGGGCTCCCATAGTGTTGAAGAATACAACTGAGTAAGGGGGAATTTTCTGGAAAGTAAAGATAGTGACCCCAGTCATCCATCAAGTCCTGTATGGTCTAAAATATATGAGATTAGCACCATAGATCCTATACACTTCCTAGCACGAACAGAGGTCCTTTAGTTTACTTTCCTTTACATACGATACAAAGAGGGACATGATTGATACAGGCATTGATAATGATTGATTGATTGATCTTTATTTTCGAAAGGATACAAATTGGGCACCCAGACCCGTCTTACATTCGGATCTTCCAATCACTCGTCTTTCGTTCATCAATAGTGCATGATACATTCACATAGGAAAATAAAACATTGCCAAATGAATGTCGTAAACATAAACAATGCATGTTACCATGTTATGAAACACATCCCCCACCAACCACACATCCATCACACACACACCCACCCACCCACACACACACCCAAGGCACATTTATATTCCCCCACCCACTCACTCATCCCCCACCCACACATCCCCCACCTACACATATCTCGCAACTCACACACACACACACACACATCCCCACCCATCCTCCAACCTACACTCACTCACCCACCCACACATCCTCCGCCCACCCACACACCCCCAACCACTAAGCCAAACACATACCATAACCACACATTCCCCCACCCACACACACATCCCCTGCCAATCCAAACATCCTGCGCCCATCTACACACCCCCACCCACAATTCCCCAAACAACACAGTCTCCTCTCACCCACACACACATCACACACCCACACACATCCCATACCCATCCCCATCACAGACACACTCACAATCCACACATCCTCCACCCATCCACCTGCACACCTACAATCACCCATCCCCCAACCACTCATCCGTCAACCACACATCCCCAACCCACACACATACATCCCCCCACCAACCCATAACCCCCACCAACACACATTCCCCGCCCACAAACATCTCCCCACCCATACACACACATCCCTTACCCACACACACATCCCCAACCATACACACATCCCGCACACACATCCCCACCAACGTACTCATCCCTCAACCACTCACATCCACATATCCCCCACCCACACATCAACACATATATCCTCACCTACCCACCCACACTCACACACCCCAACTATCCAGCCAAACACACAACGCCCACCATCACAATATCCCTCACCCATCTGCACACCCCACACCCAACCACATCTCCCCCACAAACCCACACACACATCACTCACCCACACATATCTCCCCTCCCGCACACACCCCACCCATATACACGTCCCCCACCCACCCTCATCTCCCCACACACATCCTCCACCCATACACATCACCCACCCACATACATCCCCATCAACACATCTCTCACACACATATCTCTCCACACATCTCCCACCCACCCACACATCCCTTACCCACCCACACATCCTTTCACCCACTCACACATCCTCATCCACCCACACATCTCCCCACCTACCAACACATTCCCCACCTAGCTGCACATCCCTCACTCCTACCCACATCCCCCAACAACACACATATCCTCCACCCACACCCATCTCACTACCCACACATGCATCCCCCACCTATACACAAATCCCTCACATCCCCCAACCCTCCACACACACCCTCCACACATACATCCCCCACACACATCCCCCATACACACCCACACACAAATCTTCGCATCTAGACATATACATGATACCTCACATAATCACTGAAACTAGTATGAGCAAACTCCCACACTTTACACACACATACACTGGCGATTGTCGTGAGCATTCTCGCAAACACTGTACAAACATGGAATGTACATATACATTGTGTAACGTAAAAAATAGTGATACAATTCAACTCTCTCTCTTTTTTCTTACACACACACTTACTCACACTCACTCTCTCTCTCTCTCTCTCTCTCTCTCTCTCTCTCTCTCTCTCTCTCTCTCTCTCTCTCTCTCTCTCTCTCCCTCTCTCTCTCTCACACACACACACAAACACGAACTCTCTCACTCACATTACAGTAATATGCATGTGGTCATATTATACATTATAAAATCAAGTGGCATACAAAATAATAATATGAAAGATGAGAATACACAAAAAATATGGAATAGCGTGTTAGATGACATGCATGCGCTCAACTCTCTCTCTCTTTCTCTCTCTCTCTCTCTCTCTCTCTCTCTCTCTCTCTCTCTCTCTCTCTCTCTCTATCTCTCTCTCTCTCTCTCTCTCTCTCTCTCTATTTTCTTACACAGACACACAGACAGACACACACACACACCACACACACACACACACACACACTCACACTCATTCACCCTCTCTCACTCACTCACAGAAGAAGAAGAAGAAGAAGAAGAAGAAGAAGAAGAAGAAGAAGAAGAAGAAGAAGAAGAAGAAGAAGAAGAAGAAGAAGAAGAAGAAGAAGAAGAAGAAGAAGAAGAAGAAGAAGAAGAAGAAGAAGAAGAAGAAGAAGAAGAAGAAGAAGAAGAAGAAGAAGAAGAAGAAGAAGAAGAAGAAGAAGAAGAAGAAGAAGAAGAAGAAGAAGAAGAAGAAGAAGTGGTGAAAATTGGGAGCAAGTCGACGCTGAACATTTTGCATGGAGGGCAAATATCAGAAATGGAATAAAGACAAAGGAGAAGATGATTGCATATAGGCCACGCACTGAGCGTGTGAGACGTAAGATTAAGATGGTGCGTGATGGTGGAAATTACAATGTGTTCGCATGCATTTATTATGGACGAACATTTACAGCGCGAATCGGTCTGCTCAGTCACATTCGCTACCGCCATGGGTTGTAGTTTTTATACCTTTTTGAAGCACAATGTAACAACCTATTTGTCTGTTAAGACGGCAAGGTACCAATGCATGTAATGTTCGTAGAAGTATAAAGATGGCCCACACCCATCTAGCAACATGCACCACATGGAAGCAACGTTTAGTTATCTGCTTCCTAGCAACTAATAATTGAGTCCTGAAGACATTCATCGACGAATGGGAGCCAGTACGGTGGCGCCGCGTGCCTGTCATGTGCAGCAGTAACGTATTTACAGTATAATTAAGCATGGGATTTATACTAATGGAGTTAGTTGCAAATCATTGACAGGACGTCATAAACAACCCCATAATTTCTTGATTGTAATTTATTAGGCAGGCTTATGTTCCGTAGTTTGCGATTGCTTACTGAACGACCGACACTCATACCATTGTTAAAAATCAACACAAGGAGGCCTGCTTCTAAATATGCTGCAGGTGATTTCGACCGTAGTATGCGAGATTGCGAATCGCGTTCGCTAACCCTTCACCACAGATGCTGGCATACTAATAAGACCACAGCAAAGTCTATTCTGAATGGCCATAGTCACACCATACAAGCACATGTCAACATTCAAACGTCAACCGTTAATGGCCACAATCATAACATACCTCTTCACGGCCAAACGTCAACTGTGAATGTCCTTAATCATATTATGCTAGCAAATGTCTACATAGAAACGTCAACTGTGAATGTTCACAACCATACCAGGAAATGTGCATTGTATGGAAACCAACGCAAGGCGGTCTGTTTCCAAATCGCCAGTAGCTGTCGGAGCTTCCACCCTAGACCAGTTGCTGACCAAGTCTTATGGTCTGAACTGCCTTTAGGTTGCATTTCCTTGCACTAGGGTAGGGCTTGTACCCTCCCAATTGCGCTCCTCCACCCGAAGCTGTTGGCGCAATACGGAGTGTCAGGTTTGGTGGGCGCAGCATAACATTCAGCGCTAACAGAAAGCAGGTTGCAAAGTCTACTGTCATATGGTGATATATATATATATATATATATATATATATATATATATATATATATATAT
Source organism: Cepaea nemoralis (assembly GCA_014155875.1). Classification (NCBI taxonomy): domain Eukaryota; kingdom Metazoa; phylum Mollusca; class Gastropoda; order Stylommatophora; family Helicidae; genus Cepaea; species Cepaea nemoralis. Next base: position 527,669 of record JACEFZ010003643.1, on the reverse strand, counting down.
ATATATATATATATATATATATATATATATATATATATATATATATATATATATATATACCGGGGCTGCCATGTCAGCCCAGATTATGATGGACCCAGGAAATATACTGGGAAATAAACTCGGCCGACGTAATATTATTCACTTCACCCATCGAATGTCGATTGATCTATAGACATATGGGGGGTCAACACCATATACCCAAAAGTCTCGTCGTCTTTCTTTTGCCATTGGGGCCTACGTCCTCAACCAGCTCCCTCCAAGCCACCCCGCCCCACCCCTTCCCCAATCTGTAGCTGTCCCATGCAGCTCTGCCCATGTTCTTCCCATATTGTCCACTTCTGTTTCCACTTCCCGCCTCCGTGAGTGTTTACGACTTCCTCTATTTCTTCTATCCCATGAGTTCTAGGATAAGAGTTTTCTAGTAAAACTATCCTCTGGTCTTCTCATGGTATCGTCCTTGCATCGCCAGCGTCATTTATTCACCTCTTGGTTCTTTGTTGTCATGTCTAGTTCGGAGGTCAGCAAGACCGAATGGATACGAACGCTCGCTCCTTAACACCCGGTGTGCTGATGCTGAGGTGGCGGTCCCGGGTTCAAGCCCCGGTGAGGACCGGGATTTTTCCACGTGGACTTCTAGTAATAAAATTTCCCCTGGTCTCTGGGTAGTGAGATCGGACGCCCGTGTGTATTGTTGCGCACGTAAAAAATCCCTTGGCAGTTGAAAATCGAAAAAGAGTAGCCTAACGGCGCTGCCCGTGCAAAATTTCGAGTTAAAAATCTACCCAAGTATTTCATGATCCTCGCCGGTGCTACGGAGTTCGTGCACAGAGCTGAGTTTCTCCGAACTCAGGTTTGAGTTTGGAGGAGAACGGAGCACTTATGGGTTACACCTGTGTGCCGTGATGTTGATCCATCGACTAAACTAAACTAAACTAAACTAAGCAATGATGTACGGACAAAATGGACCAGAAGTAGAGGCCGACCATGTAACGATGGGCAGAGGAAATAAGTCCATGGACATCTCGCTATATGAAACCCCCAAAACGGGAACTCTCCCGCTGTTTATGCTTCACCTCGACACCGCAATGTGTAACGAAATAGATACGGATATTTTGTGAAGAGTTTCAAGTTTATTTCCACAAGATGAGATCTTCTAGTTTTCTGTAGTCAGACCCGTCTTAATGTGTGTAATACAAATAGGGCCTTTGGTTTTTACTACAAGATAGTTTTACTAAACTCTGCGACAGATGGTTTAAAAGCTGGGTGTAATTGCTGAGAGGTTGTTTATTTCGACGTCCAGACATACAATTTGTGGTTGTAGGAATGCCTGGGCTTAGGGTGTTCAATCGATTTGTGGTAGGCGACATTTGTAGTATGTAGGTCACCGATTTTAACAGTAGGACGCTCTTGTGTTGCTGGTCCTGTATTGTATTGTAGTGTGTTGTACTGTAGTATTGTGTATTGTTGTCTAATACACAGTGGCCCGTTGTAGAGGTCATTATTGTTCTGTATTGTACTGTGGTGTATTGTACTGTATTGCATTATTTGTATGCACTGTATTAAAGATCGGAGGGAAGAGAGGCAGAGGCAGACCCATAGAAATTATGCTGGATGGATTGAGACGGTGGCATGGAGGAATATCATCAGCAGAGTTGATTCAGAACACCAAAGACCGAGATCCGAGAAGAGCCATGAACGCCTACGCCAGCTGGCATGGCACTTAATGATGATGACTATTAACATTTCGTTGCATATCCTTTACATGACGTAGCAGTCAACCCCAGCAATGTTTGGCTGTCTGTGATCTCTTGGCAAGTTTACGTTCAGTAGTTTGCCATTGATTTCTGAACGACCGGCTCCCATACCATTGTATAAAAATCCCAACGCAAGGCGGTCTGCTGCCAAATCACCCACAGCTGTGTTTCGAAGGCGGTATGCAGGATTACGAATTGCGTCCGTAACCTCTTTGCCACGTAGCCGGCATGTATAGTATTAGAAGGGCTAATTATGATTGCTGTTAAATGAAGAGTTTTGTCATATTGTTTTACATAATGGCAATCGATGAACGATTGTGTTGACACCCACCCACCCACTGATAGCGTGATTTTGCGTATGTGATTTCTATAATGTTTGACATTGATATCAGTTATCAGTTATCAGTTATCAGTTGGGGTATCTTCGTTGCACTCCGGACATGTCCATAGGTGCTCAGATCCTCCCCCCAGCATATGACATTGATAGTATAGGGTTGGTGTGAAAATGCTATTTATTATCTATCGAATTGAGGACATTGGTATATTTGGATGTTTCAGTATGGGTGATAGTTGACAAATAAGCTCACTTGCTTTTCGACATCTGATTTCGATTTCTTTGTCTTTCCTGCATCTTCCGTGATCATACTTCCCAGATATTTACATTCTTTAACTTATTTCAGAGGTGTACTATTTATCTGTATATTTAGTGGGCTGGGAATTCTGCAAACCTGCATTACTTGTCAATTTCCCGTTACCCGTACCCGGTTTAACCCCAGAAGTGAAGTTATAATTAGCTCTCATCCCATACTCATATTTATAATCCTGTAACCAAATCAGCCACATTTCGGAAATTAATTTAAAAGGGATTATTGTCCACAGAAGGTAATGAAACATTACTTACCAAACGGAGAATTGAACTGCCTGAATCGAACTGAATTACCTGTAGTTTCTTCTCCGTGATTGTATGTTGTGTTTTGTGTATGAGTCGGCTCCGTGATGAAGGCATTATATACGCAGTTAGTAATCGCCCATACTGCCTTCGAAACACAGCGATTTGGAAGCAGACCGCATTGCGTTGGTTGTTATACAACCGATATGAGCGCTGTCGTTCAGAAAGCAATGGCAAACCACTGAACGTAAACTTGCCAAGAAATCACAATCCGCCCACAAAAAACCCCCACCCCCACCAAAAAAAACACAACAAAAACAAATTTCTGGGGTTGGCTGCAGCGTCCTGAACAGGATATGCAACTAACTTTTGTGTGTGTGTATGTATTTGTTTGCTGATAATGGCTATTCGTCGCAACGTCCTGTGCTTTCATTCATTGTGTTATGTAAAGCTGCATTACTTTGTATTACTTTATATTGTGTAAAAGATCTACAACAATTGCTGGACATTATAGTAGCAGGTGGTGCAATGAAAGGACTCTCCTTGAATATCAAGAAAACAGTAACAATGGTGATATCAAAGAAAATGGTGACACGAAAATGTGACATAGAAATAGAAGGGGAAATTCTTAACCAGGTGGATAATTTTAAATACCTAGAGGCGATTATATCATCAGATCAAAGATGTATAACAGCGATTAAGAACAGGGAAGGGCAAGCAAAAGCAGCGTTTCAGAAAATGAAAGGTATCTTGTGCAATAGGTCACTATCAATGAATATAAGACGAATGTTGGAGATTTCTTTGGACTGCCTAAGTAACTAATAATGACTGCCTGAAAGAGACTAATGACACTAAAACATTATATTCAACAATAAAAATAAGACAAACAGCTTTCATGGGTCATGTGATGAGAAGAAAAAAAAATGCTGAGGTTGACTGCGACGCCCTGTAAAGGATATGCAACTAACTTTTTAACTATTTCGTTCGCCATCTGGGCTCCAGACAAGAGAGTGTATAGTTATACTATCCTCAGGTTTCAGTCTAAATTTGTGGAACATACAAGTATATTCTCGAGACGCAGCCAGAGCACTTTTGGATTACGAGCTTCAGCACACCGAACTGACGAGATAAAAGAGCCAGCACAAACGGAAGAAAAGTGTTACTTACAATGTCTCTGAGTTTATCGATTTCCATCTCCAGTCGGAACTGTCGCCTGTCTGTGTGTTCTAGAAGATCCGTCAGATGCCTGTTGTCGTCCAGGGCCTTGTTCCGTTTATCTTCCACTATATCCAGTTCATCGTGCAGCCGGACAGACACTTCTTTGGCGATGCGCAATTCGTCCTCCATAATTCGGATGTGGTTTTTAGCATCTTTGGAATCAAATTGATCTTGCAGCATTCGTAGTTTTTCGTCATAGCGTATTCTTTCCTCTTCAAATTGTTCATTACGTCTTTCAGCTTTTCGAAGTTTAAACTGCAACATTCGACAGCTTTTTGCAGTCATGTCTAATTCCTTTTGTAGTTCTCTGAATTCCTCGTGTTCATTCTCTCTGAAGTGGTCATACAACTCGTCCATCTCACATTTCATCTCCATTATTTGTGTTTGAAGATCTTTATTTACATCCTTTACGTCTTCTAGCTCTTTCTCTGCCGCTTCCAGATCTTCCTCAAGGTTTCCGTTATTTGGATTTTCCTCTCCGCTTTCTTGATCTTCTTTGACAGTGGACTCCTGTACATGCAACTGATCAATCAATGCCTGGTTGTCCTTCTCCAGAGTTTTGCATTGACTTTCCAGACTGGATAACTGTTCACGTAGGCTTGTGAGCATCACTTCTGTGTCTTTCTTGTGATTATTTGATGACGCTCCTTTTAGTTGGTCTCTTTCTTCCTCTAATGCCCTGACTTGATTTATCATCTTTGATAGCTGCTCCGTCAAAGCTTCTAGCTTCCCTTCTTTGTCTTTCAGTTCTGCCGTTAACTTTGCTGCATCCTTAACGATAACAAGCTGCTTTCTACGGGTTGCTTCTTTATCGGTCTCCTTCGACTCTTCTTTTGTCTTCTGTGCTTGAGCAACTGGAAGCGTTGGGGATTTGACGGAAGATATCGATGTTCCTTTGTCACCAGATTTATCCTTTATCTTTTCTGAGATTTTTGACTTATCAAGAGAACTCGCAGTTGACTTCGGTTCTTTGCTAGTGTCCAGTTTTAACGTTTTAAGGATTTTATTCTCTGTTGCTTTAGTAGGTGATGTTAAGGACGACGATTTAGAATCTGTTAATGATGGTGTTGCACTTCTTGAAGACCTAACTGTTGAAGCTGAAGACATAACTTTTTTCCCAGCAATAGAGAAGTCAGAAGCTGTTTCATATTTTCTTTCGCTGGTAATGCCCACAGCCTTTTCTTTTCCTTGATCTTTAGAATTAACACATTTCTCAGCTTCAGTCTTTGATGGACTAGAAAAAGGGCTAGATTCTCTTTTACTGCTACTACCCTTGGTTGTTTTTGATGTTTCTTTTCCCTCAGTATTCCCTAGCATGTTAGTTTCAAAGTTGTTGGTTGGCGCTTTAACACTTTGACCAGCTTTGTTCAATTCGGCTGTCTCTTTATTTGATGGTATGGGTGCATTTCTCTGTTCATTGGTGTCAGTATTGGGAACAAGACTCGTCTCTGCAGATTTTAATTTAGTAGAACTCTTTAAAGCAGATTCGCTTTCCGGCCTTTTGCCTTTGATGTCGTTGATTTTCACTGGAGAATGTTTTGAACCTGGGCTAACTTTGACCTTCTCATTAGTTATGTTGGTTGAACTTTTAGAAGAATCTTGGATATGAGCTATTACATCGTCTTTAACTGGTGGTGAATTTGTCTTATTTTCTCCCGGATCAGCAGGTGATTTAATTTGTTTTGCTACGTCTTTCACATTTTTCAAGTGAGTCTTTAGTAAATAAGGGTGTCTTAGAACGACTCCCATTTACAAGCTTGGAGTCTTTACTCTCCGGTTTGTTAGCAGACTGCGGAGTCTTCGCATCTTTACTGGCGTCACTGGGACCACTCTCATTCTTAACCTCCACACTTTTTGTTATTGGTGCTTTACTGAATCCCGCCTTTTGAGTTTTTGAAGGCATGTCTGTCAATATTGTTTCTTCGGCTGTTTTTCTGAGCGATTTTGGGTCGCCTTTGGGCGGAGGTGATTGTGATGGGTCAACAGATTTGTCCGAAAGTTTGGAGCCAGGTGAATTATTGGCACCTTTGGTGTTGTTGGTCAGAATACTGGAATTTCTGGTTGGCGCGTCTGGTATCTTATTCAATTTGTCTTTTGATGATACAGGCGTCTTAGGTTCCGTTGTTGAAACTGGATTTCTTGCTTTTGGAACTGGGGTTTTTTGAGAACTGGGTGCTGAATTTATTCCCGTGGCCGCAGTAGCGATGCTGTTGGTAGTCGTTGTCTGTGATGATGCGGCGGTAGCTATTGCTGCTGCTGCTGGATGTTTAGCGAGCTTTAGAGGTGATTTTGCAGTAGACATTGTGGACGATGATAAAGAAGATCCCGAAGTTGTAGAAGGTATTGTGGGATGTTTTTCGCTGATAGTCTTTGAGAGAGTTCCTAGTTTTGTAGTCTTTTGTTCACGACCTATATCTTTTGTAACTGACAACTTGCCATCGTCCTTACTGGAATCTTTACTAGCACTAGCTTTCACTTTAACATCCTTAGGAGATTTCTCCTTTTCATATTCCAGTTCCTTAGAGCTGCCTGTTTTCTTAATATTTTTGGCGTCAACAGAAGAAGAATTCTTAGTATTTGCAGCTGCTGATTTCTTTGCTCCGGGGACTGACATTTTCCCGGCTGCCTTTTCCTTCGCGACTGCTTCAGCTTCTTTGGCCAAGAGCTCATCGGAGTGTTCTTCTAATGTATGGAAGCAGTTCTTGCAGAGCGACCTTCTCCAAGTCTGACTCTCAAAGATGGAACATACATGTGGAATACTCTGATCATCCGCGTCGGCCATGTTTACACGCTAGATGGCTTTAAAGAACACTTCACAAATCTCGCGAAGTTCTCGTCGGGAGATGAATAGAGTCTCGTAAGGTGGAAATTACTCTGGCTTTGGACGTGAAGAATATTCATCTTACGATGTTAGTTATCACGTGGCAAGTCTCATATGATGTTTCTCATCAGGCCTAACAAATGCCTTGATTACCTGGGAAATAAAGAATAAACATATTTCAAACATCTGCCGAGGCTTCGGACTGAAATTGCATCAAGTGAAAGGATTAATGATTAGTGAGTAGTGAGGATCATCACTACCTCCAGGACACGCCCATAGATGCTTCGATCTCCCCCTCTACAGATTCATTGCCAAACAAACAGTAGGGTTGGACCAAACAAAAATAGATGGTGGAAAATGGGAAGTAGTGATATGTCACAGTTATGATTTAAAAGTTGTTAATATTGTAGCAGACATTTTGTATTATATATCAAATTAATGGGGTTAACATAAGGAAAACTACGGTATATAATCTCATGGTAGATACGAGAATTCGCTTGAGACTATTAATCATCCCATTGCACTTAATCAATTAACACCCCAACCAGCGAATAGAAAGGGTATTGTTTTGTTATTGTTGTGCGCTAGTTGCGTAATAAGCAACTTGCACATAATTCCAAGATGTGTAGAGGCTGCGGTGACGCAGTGAGTAGCATGTTTATCTGCTGGCCCGGTGGCAATGTGTTCGAATGATGATGGTGAAGCTTTAGTAGTGTATGGACACTCAGAGGGTGAGAGAGAGAGAGAGAGAGAGAGAGAGAGAGAGAGAGAGAGAGAGAGAGAGAGAGAGAGAGAGAGAGAGAGAGAGAGAGAGAGGAGAGAGAGAGAGAACGAACGAAAACGAACGAACGAAAATCTTTATTTTCAAAGGGTTAAGAATTGGGTACTCAGGCCCGTCTGACATTCTGCCCTTCTTCTCTATTTCCTCTCATACATTCTTTCATTCAACATCACTTATGAAGCAAATCTTTGACAACAAAAGAACAATAAGCATTAACACACATGACAAATAATCAATAATACATGACTCACTGAGGCAATGTTTAACATGGGCATTACAAATACCTAAGGAAGGTGTAACGTGCCATACATAAAGGAATGTTTTTTGGCTAGTTGTCGTTTGAGATAGTTAGAGAGAGAGATAGAGATAGTGAGAAAGAGAGAGAATGAGGGAAAACGTCAGGGACAGAGAGACTGAGGAGATACACAGTGAGAGACAAATATATATAGAGAGAGACAGAACATGACAGAGACAGAAAGAGGGACATACACGGGGAAATAGAGATGAGACACAGTGAGCGAGGAACGAGAGAGAGACTGAGAAAGACAGACAGACAGACAGACAGACAGACAGACAGACAGACAGACAGACAGACAGAGAGGAAAAGTGAGAGAGAGAGTGTGTGTGTGTGTGTGAGAGAGAGAGAGAGAGAGAGAGAGAGAGAGAGAGAGCGAGAGAGAGCGAGAGAGAGAAACAAACAGACAAAGAGTAAGATGCCTACACTAGGAGAAGTCATTTATGTACCACACATTTATGTACCACACATTTATGTACCACACATTTATGTAGCACACATTTATGTACCACAATTTATGTACCACACATTTATGTACCACACATTTATGTACCACAGATTTATGTACCACAGATTTATGTACCACACATTTATGTACCACACAAGGACATACCCTGCTGATATTGTACCACACAAGGACAAACCCTGCTGATATTGTACCACACAAGGACATACCCTGCTGATATTGTACCACACAAGGACATACCCTGCTGATATTGTACCACACAAGGACAAACCCTGCTGATATTGTACCACACAAGGACAAACCCTGCTGATATTGTACCACACAAGGACAAACCCTGCTGATATTGTACCACACAAGGACAAACCCTGCTGATATTGTACCACACAAGGACAAACCCTGCTGATATTGTACCACACAAGGACAAACCCTGCTGATATTGTACCACACAAGGACAAACCCTGCTGATATTGTACCACACAAGGACATACCCTGCTGATATTGTACCACACAAGGACAAACCCTGCTGATATTGTACCACACAAGGACAAACCCTGCTGATATTGTACCACACAAGGACAAACCCTGCTGATATTGTACCACACAAGGACAAACCCTGCTGATATTGTACCACACAAGGACATACCCTGCTGATATTGTACCACACAAGGACAAACCCTGCTGATATTGTACCACACAAGGACAAACCCTGCTGATATTGTACCACACATTTATGTACCACACATTTATGTACCACACATTTATGTACCACACATTTATGTACCACATAAGGACAAACCCTGCTGATATTGTACCACACATTTATGTACCACACATTTATGTACCACACTTTTATGTACCACATAAGGACAAACCCTGCTGATATTGTACCACACAAGGACAAACCCTGCTGATATTGTACCACATAAGGACAAACCCTGCTGATATTGTACCACATAAGGACACACCCTGCTGATATTGTACCACACAAGGACATACCCTGCTGATATTGTACCACACAAGGACATACCCTGCTGATATTGTACCACACAAGGACATACCCTGCTGATATTGTACCACACAAGGACAGACCCTGCTGATATTGTACCACACAAGGACAAACCCTGCTGATATTGTACCACACAAGGACAGACCCTGCTGATATTGTACCACACAAGGACATACCCTGCTGATATTGTACCACACAAGGACATACCCTGCTGATATTGTACCACACAAGGACATACCCTGCTGATATTGTACCACACAAGGACATACCCTGCTGATATTGTACCACACAAGGACAAACCCTGCTGATATTGTACCACACAAGGACATACCCTGCTGATATTGTACCACACAAGGACATACCCTGCTGATATTGTACCACACAAGGACATACCCTGCTGATATTGTACCACACAAGGACATACCCTGCTGATATTGTACCACACAAGGACATACCCTGCTGATATTGTACCACACAAGGACATACCCTGCTGATATTGTACCACACAAGGACATACCCTGCTGATATTGTACCACACAAGGACAAACCCTGCTGATATTGTACCACACAAGGACAGACCCTGCTGATATTGTACCACACAAGGACATACCCTGCTGATATTGTACCACACAAGGACATACCCTGCTGATATTGTACCACACAAGGACATACCCTGCTGATATTGTACCACACAAGGACATACCCTGCTGATATTGTACCACACAAGGACATACCCTGCTGATATTGTACCACACAAGGACATACCCTGCTGATATTGTACCACACAAGGACAAACCCTGCTGATATTGTACCACACAAGGACAGACCCTGCTGATATTGTACCACACAAGGACAGACCCTGCTGATATTGAAGACTTTACCTTGTTTTCATTTGCGTTTGCTCGCTTTGAACTCAAGCGTAGTCCATACACGGGTTACTACTTCTAGTGCACTGGACTGATTGTTGCCTGTGGAGTTAGCTTTCCCTATTACTAGTGTCCCTCGCCATCAGGAAAACCCACTTCGACTTTAGAGGTACTTGTAATTTACTCCCCCAGGTCAAGGACAGTCAATAAGTCACAAAACAACATTCGAACTAGCAACAACAGTAATGACAAAAATAACAGTAATGATAACTATTATCAAATCTGATTTGTATAGTAACAATTGTTATGTCAACGTATATTTTGTCCAATGTGAGGTCTAACAATTTTCCCCTCAAGTATAGTTTTGTCAATTGTCACGGCAACAATAATCACGTCAGAGTATATTTTGTCAATTGTCACGGCAACAATAATCACGTCAGCGTATATTTTGTCAATTGTCACGTCAACAATTGTCAATTCAATGTATATTGTTAAATAGAGGTCTCATAACATGCCCGACTCCTATTAACTTAATAGTTAAAGGGCTGTATGAGTGAATTCGTTTCCATGCACTCAACCCATTAATCACTGAGCCACTCTTCAGTGAATGCGGGTGAATATTAATTACGTCAATAACAGCAGGGGCTGGCTTACACACGAGGATGGTCTGTGTAGGACAAATGGAGTCACGATTACAATTACATACCCGCATTGATTTAAGTTAGTTGTAATCTATGCATCAAGAGAGTGGAAAACATCCCTGTGGCACAGGATTGGACCGGTGAACTGGTAAGGTCAATTGAGTATGCAAGTTGTGGACAGGCAGCGCCCATAAGCCCGGAAAGGCAATGTTGCTCATAAAAGGAGGCACCCAGAAAAGACACCTCAACTGCCGAATAAGAAGAAGAAGAAGAAGAAGAAGGGGGAGGAGGAGGGGGAGGAGGGGGAGGAGGAGGAAGGAGGAGGAGGAGAAAGAGAAGAAGGAGGAGAAAGAAGAAAAAGAAGAAGTAGAAGGGGAGGACGAGGAGCAGGAAGAGGAGGAGGAAAAGGGGGAGGAGAAGAAGGAGACGGAGAAGAAGGAGGAGGAGAAGGAAGAAGAAGAAGACGAAGAAGAAGAAGAAGAAGAAGAAGAAGAAGAAGAAGAAGAAGAAGAAGAAGAAGAAGAAGAAGAAGACGAAGAAGAAGAATCCTACAAAAACACAAAAACATAACAATTATGCCCGTCCTTTGCAGGACGTTACGATAAACCCCAAGCCCAGGTTGATCTCCTAGGCAAGCTGACGTTCAGTAGTGTGCCATGTGCTTTCTCAGCGGGAAGGCAGCACTGAAGTCCAGCTAACCGGTGTAAGGAACGACTCCCACTACCCTCGCCATCAGCCGAGATCTAAGCGCATGCGCAGTAAACACCACGTCCTAACTTGACCAAAATTAGTGGAACTGCAGAAAAACTGTAGAAATGTAAACTGTACAAAATAATACAAAGTAATACAGTTTCATAAGTGTATGTATTTGTTTGCTGATGAAGGCTATTCGCTGCAACGCACTTGTTTTCCGTAATTGTGTTCTGTACATTACTTCGCGTTACCTGACCAACAACATTTGCATTCTCTGAAATTGCATTATTATTTCTGCGATTGCTGGTATTTAGGGTTGAGGAAAAGAAAATAGCACGTTAAACTCATTCTGAACAAAGTATCTGTTTCCTTTTACTTTGAGTCAGGAGTAAAAGGATAGGCGTTAGAAGAGACAAAAACACACCGCGTGTTATGGCTGCGCTTAAATCGTAAATGGTTTATTTTGATTCGCGCGCAATATTTCTCTTAGCTTCAAAAATAAGCATCCTCACTTATCGCGTTTCTTTGGCAGTCTGGTGTACAAAAAGTCACATGAGGTGTGTTGTTCTTAAATGAGATCATTAAGGTAGAGCAGAAAGTACACGATAAATAAAATGAAGGTGAAGTGGTGAATACAGATTTTTAGCTTGATGTTAAAGTGTTATCCGTTACATTTGCAGGCTGACAGGCTTGCAGGTAAGGCTACTGTGGATGGCGGATGAGCCATGGACCAGGCTGATATACTGAATGCGCTACGATAAGTTAGTCGTTTGGGAAAACCAAGTGATGACTGTGAATCTTCAACCAAGGTCAGACTGCGAGAACAGAAAGTTACAAGAGATGTGGCCAAACAAGAACACTATGCAGGAAGCCAAAGAAGATGATTACTAAACCAAAACAGAACTGGTGTAGTTAGCCGCTACATGCTGTGGGATTTATTGAGGAGGGGATCCGAACACTTATGGACTGAATGGTTCGATGTGCAATGAGGATGGTCTGTCGACTAACTAACTAACTAACTAACTAACTAACTAACTAACTAACTAACTAACTAACTAACTAACTAACTAACTAAGTAACTAACTGACTAACTGACTGACTGACTGACTGACTGACTGACCTGACTAATAACTAACTAATTAACTAACAATTTCCTCCTCCTCCTCCCCCTCCGCCTCTTTCATCTTCTTCTTCTTCTTCTTCTTTTTCTTCTTCTTCTTCTTCTTCTTCTTCTTCTTCTTCTTCTTCTTCTTCTTCTTCTTCTTCTTCTTCTTCTTCTTCTTCTTCTTCTTCTTCTTCTTCTTCTTCTTCTTCTTCTTCTTCTTCTTCTTCTTTGAGCGCCAAATAATACTATGTGTGTCTATATTATGTAATCGTCTTAGTGCCTCAACTGTTCTCCCCATTTATTTCTTGTGCTTTATCGCTGTAGCGTGATTACGCCTACTTGTATTGTCGTCTATCATTGGCACCTTGCCGTCTTGACAGACGATAGTTTGTAAGGGATGGAGTTATTGCCTCTCCATAGCACAAAGCCTGGGCTAAAATATAGAGATCATGTGTTGCCCACGCAGCATGATCCCTCTCTCGGCCTGCCTAGTTCACACCAGAGGAAAGGTAACACCTATACATCTGGAACAAGACAAGCTGCAGAAGCTGCCGGATCAGCAAAGCAATGCTCTAATTGTCCGCCTGTCGGAGCTTAGATCCTAGACCAGCCGCCAACCAAGGCTTAGGGACTGGTCTGCCCTGCCATGACACTTTATCTTTAGGTTGCATTTCCTCGCATCAGAGTAAGGCTTGTACCCTCCCAAATTCGCTCTTCCGCCCGAAGCCGTTGGCACAATGTGGGGTGTCGGGTTTGGCAAGCGCCGCCCAACGTTCGGCGCTAACAGAAAGCAGGTAGTACCGTCTACTGTTATACGGTAGCGCAGTCATATCTGACTAAGACCTGATACAATAACAATATTAATAATGATAATAGAAATACACAACATGTAGTAAGCTCACAACAGATAATACCAACAATGAAATTATCAATAACTTTGAGTTTTTCTATATTTTAGCATCATGTGAAAACCACTCAAGCAATGGAAACTGAATGGAAGAGTTGATGCTGTACATATTGTCGTCTACTGTTGCCTTATCGTTGAAGCCTGATCATGAAGCTACAAACCCAGCCCATAGGCTGGATAACGTGATCTTAATTATCACATTCGACGACTCGCTCAAGAATCAAATTTATCCAGAATCAGGTTCCTGCTTTGGACCATGGATGTGATGGGGTCATGGATGTGATAAGGTCGTGGATGTGATGGGGTAATTGATGTGATGGCGTCATTGATGTGATGGAGTCATTGATGTGATGGGGTCATTGATGTGATGGGGTCATTGATGTGATGGGGTCATTGATGTGATGGGGTCGTGGATGTGATGGGGTCATTGATGTGATAGGGTCATTGATGTGATGGAGTCATTGATGTGATGGAGTCATTGATGTGATGGGGTCATTGATGTGATGGGGTCATTGATGTGATGGGTCAATAATGTGATGGGGTCATTGATGTGATGGGGTTATTGATGTGATAGGGTCGTGGATGTGATGGGGTCATTAATGTGATGAGATAATTGATGTGATGGGGTCATTGATGTGATGGGGTCAATAATGTGATGGGGTCATTGATGTGATGGAGTCATTGGTGTGATGGAGTCAATAATGTAATGGAATCAATAATGTGATGGGGTCATTGATGTGATGGAGTCATTGATATGATGGAGTCATTGATGTGATGGGGTCATTGATGTGATGGAGTCATTGATGTGATGGAGTCATTGATGTGATGGAGTCATTGATGTGATGGAGTCATTGATGTGATGGAGTAATAATGTGATGGAGTCAATAATGTGATGGGGTCATTGATGTGATGGGGTCATTGATGTGATGGAGTCATTGATGTGATGGGGTCTTTGATGTGATGGGGTCATTGTGGTATACAAAAACGTCTCTACTAACATCCGTCTATTGAGGCCCTTAAAATTACAAATCCCTAATAATTACTGTTTAAGTATCTTACTTAGTGTAGGAGTAGAAAAGAAAACAGAGCCTAATTTATTTGGCAGTAGGTTAAAAATTTGGCCTTAGGTTTCTTTCACGTACCTGGCAAGACCGGGACTGATTGAAAAACAAAGGCTCAGTGTAGCCATTTTTGGTCAGTGCAGCACAAAGAGCAGACATGTAAAAGTTTCCCCTTCGGGGATAGGGCAATTTTGCCCTAAAAATACATCATTCTCTGCAAGCCAATGGTACGTTAAATCTACATTATTAATACGTATTTATGTATTACATATACCAGTATGTTTAATTAAGAATTAGTTAGAATGATAATTCAACAATTCTTGTAAACTAGTCTGATTTGATTTTTAGTACTGAAGCACATGTGTGGGCCACGCTGTAAATTTTCCTATGTTTTACAATTTCAAATCCCTATGTTAAAACCTTTTATAGGCATTATGAACTTATATCTAACTAATAGTGCTTATAACCTATAAATATTATGTGTACTGTAGAGTATCAACTCTCATGTCAGAAACACATTCAGAAACTCTTCTCAAATTGGGAGCAGACTCCTGATTCATACTTCTGTCAATTTCATAGTCCTATGAAAAATAACTTCTATGCATTGTGAATTATATATCACTATTTATGCTTAGAAATCTGCAAATAATCTATGTACTATAGAGATTGAACTCTAAAGAACATTTTCAAATGAATTCTTATCCATGCGGAGACACACAAATGATTACGCATATTCCTGACTCTTAGTCAGGGGATAAAATGCTTTGCCACATTCTAATCTGTAACTTGGAACTATAGTGCTAAATTTTAGTACAATCCTTTTGTTAACAGATTAGTAACCACTCCATATGAGTGAGGGACATGTAATCATTTCATAAAATAGTGCTAGGGAATTGCCATGTTTGAGAATATAAATTCAAGAACAAAGAAAACAAACGCTTGATATAAATGAATGTTCGGATAGGATGTACCTTCAATCCGCATCACCTCACTGTAGTAGGAACAGAAGCGAAGATTGATGTGAATAAATTGCTTGCAATATTCAGAATGACTGGACCATGCGGCATAAGTTATTCTAATAAATACACTCCGAATAATAGCAATAATTTGCAAAATATATCACAGCGATCACTAACCTCATACTGCGATAAACAGTGGGGGAAAATAGTTTGTTTTAGTTTATGGATTGACCCCAGAGGAAATCCAAAAACCTAGGCCCCTTGCATCATCATTGCTGATTAATTATTATATATGATTATCATGTACTTAATATCAGAGAAATGTATGTATGTTTTCTCTAGTATGAGAGTTTTTCTCTGTCTGATTGTTACTCCTTACTGTGGGAATATGCATTTATAATGTTACCCTTGGGGACATGAGGATGTTGATGGAAGAATCCTTGTGCATGTCAGTAAATAAGAGGAAACAAAATAGCCTATGGATGGGTTATTCTCTTCAAGTAGAGAGAGAGAGAGAGAGAGAGAGAGAGAGAGAGAGAGAGAGAGAGAGAGAGAGAGAGAGAGAGAGAGAGAGAGAGAGAGAGGTAATATCACAATGTTCGGATGGACAGAATGGCTTCACTCATCAAATAGTTCCTAGTAACAATCTCAACAAAACATAGAGTGAAAAGATACCTCACTCACTATTAAGAGTCAGAATGGCTCTACAACAAGCGACGAGGGACAGGGAACTTGGAAACCCATTCCTTTCCCCTTCTCCTCTTGTTGATTGTACTTTTTGTTTGTAATTGTGTTGTGAAAGTTAACACATCACAGTAGGTTAATGCTCGTGTTGTATTCTTTGTCATCCCTTTTCTATAGAAGAGAAGCAAGTGGTGGTTGAATTTGGTGGGACTATATCACAAAAACTGGATCCTGGGTCAACAGCCAGAAAGTGAATGTCCTAACCATAGTCTGGATCTAGAAATACATCAATGTTAACGAGGCATCCTTAGCTGCCATAGCCAGCGAAAGGCACATTTGAAGATGATTCACTCAGCGTTTGATATTCTGACTCCTGTCAGATTACCCAGGATGGACTTCATTATCGGAATGTAAAAATGATATACCTAGTACACAGATACAAAAAGGATAACCTGTTTTACTTCTGGGAGGTACCGCCGGATGAACCATCAATCGTCGAGGTCAACTAAACTATGGGAGTTATACTACGTGTAATAAAACTAACAGCGGTAAGAACCCTCCATCTGTCTGTTGGACTCCCAAGTTCAAAGGATACACCCAAGTATCCTCATTCGAAAGAAAAGTCACACAGCTGCAACATGTCAAACATAAAGGTTCAGCCACTCAACACCAAGTTCTAGCTATGAACACCAACTCAAACAAATGGGAGAAGACACTGAAATCACATAAGCCAATACAACCAAGGTACAAACTTAAGAATAACTACACCAGATTACCTCAAGGATCCAAAACCTGAACACCATCAGATAAAAGAGCCATATGAAAGCAACTAAATGCCTCTACATCAGCAACAAGAGGAATCATCTAATTGTTTGCAACCCTGTTACTGTGCTGGATTTATTCATCTTTGGATATATGTAGGTATAGATCAATTGTGGCCCTAGTCACAGATACTACCATGAGATGCCTCTCAGTCATATAAGTTTCTACACTGGACTAGATAACAACGACTAATTCCTTGCTGGTCCAATGTCAACCTAAATGCCATGGGTTATAGACTCGCGACTTGGTGGGTGTAACATCTTTGTGAACATTGGGATTCTGATATTAGAAGCAGAGCAGCTGAATGGCCGTTTACTTGGCACCGTGTATGGTGAGATGGGAAAGTACCTTCTGCAGAGCTTAAGTGGAAATTCCGGAAAGTGAGACCAACCAAGGCCCCAAATTTCACAAAAAGACACCGAACCTACTGCAACAGAGTAGTCGAAAATTCTAGCCCGCGGAGGGATACGTGATTGTGTGTAATTTCTATTCTTGGATTATAGAGTATGATTTGCACCAGTCAATTACCAGTGGATAAACATATTAGGAACACAACTGAGTGCATTAATTCGGTACCCAGATAATGGGAAAATGATCTAATCTACATTAGAGATGAACACTTAACCGCACACCAGGAGATAAAGGACTCTATTAATTAGTCTAATTGAGTACCCATTGCTTTTTATATGTGTTGTCTTTTTTCTATGCCATGTATAAGGTAAATAGTATAATGGTGGTTATGTTATGGTATATATATAATATATATATATATATATATATATTATATATATATATATATATATATATATATATATATATATATATATATATATATATATATATATATATAGTATTTGACACCAACTCATTATTTTTAAATATGAGAATTATGTAAGTGGGTCAAGGAATAGACCCAATTTGTGGTTGTTGTGTTGTTAGTAATACCTTGTTTTTTTCTTGGGACACTGGGTACTATGTTGTAATAATGCAAATCCTTCCCATGCCTGTCTGAAAATGCATAGTGTTCATTACACATATATATGTAAGTGCAGATCTTGATTAATACTTGAACTGTTTGTCCAACATTGGTATGTGTACATCAAGTAAATGTGGTGTTCACCAGTGGTTGTTTATATGTTGTGAACAATCAATGTCTTCTAGCACTATAGTAAATTTAAAGGGTGATGAAGTGGGAAGGGAAACCTACACACAGATGATATTGTTTCAAGGATTGAATTGTTTTCTCCTGGGGTATGTGGTAAATATCCCTGATCACCCTGCATTCTAACAGTGACCAGAGAATCAATAAAATCCCCTAGACAGCTTAACATAATATTCTCATAAATAAAAATCCACATCCCACAGTCATTGATGTGATAAGGTCGTGGATGTGATGGGGTCATTGATGTGATGGAGTCATTGATGTGATGGGGTCATTGATGTGATAAGGTCGTGGATGTGATGGGGTCATTGATGTGATGGAGTCATTGATGTGATGGGGTCATTGATGTGATGGGGTCATTGATGTGATAAGGTCGTGGATGTGATAGGGTCATTGATGTGATAAGGTCGTGGATGTGATGGGGTCATTGATGTGATGGAGTCATCGATGTGATGGGGTCATTGATGTGATGGGGTCATTGATGTGATAAGGTCATTGATGTGATGGAGTCATTGATGTGATGGGGTCATTGATGTGATGGGGTCATTGATGTGATGGAGTCATTGATGTGATGGAGTCATTGATGTGATGGGGTCATTGATGTGATAAGGTCGTGGATGTGATGGGGTCATTGATGTGATGGAGTCATTGATGTGATGGGGTCATCACGGTTTGTTAGGTGCTGAATGCTCGGAGGAATATGTGCACAACCCTTGTTTATTTAGCAGGCGACTGAGCCCTAGGTGTCAAACACTCGTTCAACCGCGCACTGGTTTTCCCGCAATGGTATGGGTACCTGTCGTTCAGAACGCAGTGGCAAACTACTGGACATAGACGTGCCAAGAAATAACAAATCAGCCAAAAATGCTGGGGTTGACTGCGACGCCCTGTAAATGATATTCAATTAACTTGTCAAGAATCAAATGTCGCGACATGATTCAACAAGCCGGCAAACATGTCCTAACAAACATTACTCACCAGGCATTACACCACACAACCGTTACACCACCATCTATCTGCATATGTATGTGCCCAGCCTTAACAACACTCACACATCCCACACCTGTTGCATACACACAACCCATATCTAAGTACGTCCATAAATAATTGATGGTAAATTCTCTTTATGGCCGTGCCGAAGTGCCGAGGGTTTCCACATCGAAGTGGAGTTCTCGCGAGAAGCGATGAAATAGATAACACGAAGGAATGCCAACTTGTTTATTTTGTCGATATTTTCTTCATCTTATATATACTGCCAGCTGTTATTGCTATTGCTGTGTGTATACTACTACTTCTGTTGCGATTACTGTGAAATTCTTGATTCATCTTTTACTGGTTATTCCGCAGTGGCTAGCTGAGTCTGTGTATCCGCCCATATTCCCTGCTTAGATTCTTTTGCGTTTTGTTTGTCGAGTCTGCTATCAATATTTTGGGGAATGCCCAGTCGGCTGGTTTGGATTCTTTATTAGATGCTCTCTCTCTCTCTCTCTCTCTCTCTCTCTCTCTCTCTCTCTCTCTCTCTCTCTCTCTCTCTCTCTCTCTCTCTCTCTCCCTCTCCCTCTCTCTCGTGCGAGCTCTCTTTCGTGCTCTCTCTCGCAAACTGTTTCGCGTGCGTGCTCTCTCTTTTTTGTGCCAGCTCTCTCTCTCTCACGCTTTCTCTCTCTCTCGTTCGAACTCTCTCTCTCTCTCTCTCTCTCTCTCTCTCTCTCTCTCTCTCTCTCTCTCTCTCTGTGCGAAATAGCTATTGAGCTCTCTCTCTCTCTCTCTCTCTCTCTCTCTTGCATGCTCTCTTCTGCGAACTCTCTCACGCACTATCTCTATCTCTCACGCGCTCTCTCTCTCACGCGAGCTCTCTTGCTCTCTCTCTCTCTCTCCCACACACACGCTCTCTCTCTCATGCGAGCTCTCTCTCGTGCTCTCTCTCTATCTATCTCTCTCTCTCTCTCTCTCTCTCTCTCTCTCTCTCTCTCTCTCTCTCTCTCTCTCTCTCTCTCACGCGAGCTTTCTCTGGCTGTCTCTCTCGTGCTCTCATTCGTGCTCTCTACTTATTAACTTACTCTAGTATAATATTTTCTCCATGTTTTACATTTCTGTGAGGTGCTCACGATAATCGTCAGTGTATGTGCGTGTAAAGTATTCGGGTTTGTCCATATTAGTTTCAGTGATTATGCGAGGCATCATGTATGTGTCTAGGTGTGAGAATGTGGCTGTGTGTGGGGGAGGGGGGTGTGGGTGTGTGTGTGGGGGGGGGGGTGGGGTGGGGGATGTAGATGGTTTAGGGGATGTGTGTATGGGTAGGGGATATGTGTGTGGATGAGGGCTGTGTGTGTCGGCGGGGGATGTGTGAGTGGGTGGTGGAATGTGCGGGTGGATGGAGATATGTGGGTGGGTGGGTGGGGATGTGTGCTTCAGAGATGTGTGTATGGCTGGGGAGATGTGTGTGTGGGTGGAGATGTGTGGGTGGGGGAATGAGTGGTTAAGGGACGAGGGGTAAGGGATGGGTGATTTGGGGATGTTTGGGTGGGTGGAGGATGTGTGGGTGGGTGATTATGTGTAGGTTGGGGATGTGTGTGTGGAGGCAGTTTGTGTGGGTGGGGGATGTGTGGGTGGGTCGGGGATGTATGGGTGGGCGGCGGGGTGTGTGCGCATGCGTGGGTGGGTGGGGTATGTGCGTATGGCTGGGGAGATGTGTGTATGTGTGTGGGTGGGGATGTGGGTGTATGGGTGGGGGATGAGTGGTTAAGTTAAATGTGGTTGGGGATGGGTGATTGTGGGGGGTGTGTGTGTGTGGGTGGGTGGAGGATGTTTGGGTGGGTGAGTGTATGATGGTTGGGGATGGCTGGGGTGTGTGTGGGTGGTTGCGGGATGTGTAGGTGGGTGGGAAGAGATTGTGTGGGGGGATGTGTGTAAGTTAGGGATGTGTGGGTGGGTGCGGGATGTGTGTGGGTAGATGCGGGATGATTGGATTGGCGGGGAATGTGTGTGTGGGCTTAGGGATGTATGTTTGGGGACGTGTGTTTGGCTGGGTGGTTGGGGGTGTGTGGGTGGTTAGGGTATGTAGGTGGGAGATTGTGTGTGTTTAGGGGATGTGTGGGTGGGGGATGGGTAGGTGGGTGGGGCATATATGTATTGTAACAGTGTGAAGCATAGAGGACTAACGAGTCTTGGACTAATATAAAACAGCTTTATTAAACGTTATGGCTGATACAAAGTCATAGTAGAATACAAACATGATGACGGCCCCTGTCTTCTAGTCCTAGGTGTTTTTTGACTGCCCTAACAACAAGCCACGTCACGACTTGAGCATCTTTCTCCTCATTCCATCCAGATGCTCAAGCGTGCTGTAGCTTTGCACACCTAACTACTACATTCTGCTACACCTTCCTATGTTTTGAAAAGACTTTTTCCCTTCAAAAGTCTTTACTCCTAATCCCTCTATTCTATACCCTCTCTTTTCTTACTTCCCTCAATTCCTCTAATCTGCCCCAACCCAACTCTATTATAAGTAAATATTCTATTCGTAACTCTTTCCCCTGCCACATAGTAAACCACTATGAACTTCTTCTTCGTTCTTGGCTCTTTAAATATAACACATATTATTTACATATCCTTAATAACATTTAAATCTCAACTTTATACAATACATCATAACAGATATGGTTACCTTTTTGAAATACTTCTTCTCCTCTTCATAAGCAACCCGCTTAAAATTTCAAACACTGTACTCTTCTGATACCAACTCCCTATTGTCATCACCAACATTACTTACTAATTCTCTACTTTCAATCAACATGAGAACACTCGCACATGATAGAAAGACAAGGAATCGGTGCGCACCGGAGATTCAAAGAAGTAGAACTCTTTCAAAAAAACCACAGTCACCTAAACCACACTCCTTTACAAAACCACACTCACCTAAATCACACACCTTTACCCCCCTATGTCATTTGAGACTTTATGTAATAAAGTCTAAAATAATTATATCTTCTACAGTACCACTTATTATGGTAACAGTTTACGCTGCTATCTACAGCATCAAGTACCAACCATCAGAAATATTATTCACTCCCAAATGTCGATATAATACAGACACTACACAAATCAAAAAGGTCCATCATCCTTCAAGACCTCTTCCCATATCATCTCACATAACTAACCTCACTCAAAATCTTGCCGAAAACTTCAGCAACCGACTTATGTCCTGAACCTCAATTTATACCGTTATCAACAGCAACAATATTCTTTCTCAGTCCATATATTACGGACCCCTAAAACCCCATGGCATTTTGTCTCCACAGTGACAATGTTCATTTCACACACTTACACCCCTTTACTATTGTACTGCTATCTACAGTATCTAATCATTCTTCGGAGTCAAACATGGATTCAATTCATGTTTTGCTAATTGCCTTCACAGCACGTTACTGACTTCTTCTACAATCTCGTGGCTCCATGTTCACTTTTGACCCCATGGAAACCATGTTCAAAACTTTCCCCTCATTTACCCCACTGCTATATACGTTATTCACATTAATCTTTTCTTCCCCAATATGGCGTCCAATCCATATATATTCAATCCATGCTGGCTTAAATTTCCCATAACCATTTTACTTGTGTAGTAACCCCGTCGTATGTTTAAAACATTTCATAGCCATATCAACCTCTCTACGCTGATTATCACAGCAACCAGAATATACCCATGAACTTATTATTCACAAAGAGAATGTGTCTCTCTATTAGTTCTCAGTAGTTTATTAACTCTTTTTTAATTTCAACCGTGTCTCCCTTTTCTAATTTCAGCTGATGAGTTTTAATAGTTTGCACTTGGTCATTCTTCTCTATATTATCTAGCTGAGTCTGTGTCTCCTTATCTATCATTTTATCTGTTTGCGTCTGTGTCTCTCGGTCTATTTTCTTTATCACTACCGTCGTTTTATTTTCCTGTCTACTAGTCACATTCGCAACCAGCTTATTTGTTGAATTCTTACTTACATTTTCTACTCTGTTCTTTGACCCTGACCTCAAATATTGTCTCCGTCTTTGTTCAAACCAGTCGTCACGTTTTTTCCTAGCAGTCTTGCTATAGGATGGCCACTTCCATAACTTATTGGAAAAGTCTCTCTCAGGCCCATTCTTGTATCTATAACAGCTATACCAGTCCGACCTTTCACCATTACGTCTGTTCTCACTGTCTTTTACTCTATATACATCAGGCCTTGGTTCGTCATAACCATATTGTCTTCTGTCTTTATGAAGCAGTGGCTGTCTCCTGTTATTCTTTCCTACTCTATTACAGTCTACCATAAATCTATAAGGGTCTTGTCTAGTCGTTCTGTTCTGCAACGTTTCTACAAAATTTTCTACTTCATTAACTGCTACCTTTAACTCTCCCAACCATGTACTGATACGTTGTAATTCTACATGTAGGTAATTCATATTAACTTCTTTGTAATTTCTATCAAGCTTGAAACAATATTCCTACTTCTTCTTCTGCATATTCCTTGGTACCTGGAAAAAAAAACTCGTCTTGAGCCCAGCTGAAATAATTCTCAATTATGCCTGTTTCTCTACTGTGCTGTGATGGGTCTGCCTGTTGCCATATCCTGTTGTTTCTTTTGCTATGCTGAAATATTTCGGTATATACTAATAAAATCAAATTCACATTTGTAACAAGCTAATTTAAAGATATGATCGTATTTAACTTACGCAATAGGAATTGTTCAACCAGTCAATGGTACCTAAAATGATATTTAAAGTTTAACCAATTACCATTATCTCTGCTCCTGATCCAAGAAAGATGGATTCCTCTATGTCCGCTGAAAATTTTCTTGTCAGGTAGAACTCAAACGCTAGGAGTTTGTATTAGTTGAAACGATCATCCAAACGATCACGCAACTTCAGTGAGTTTCTTCTTCTCAAGTTTCAGTACCTTCAGCCCCTATTTGGGCCCCTACCAGCCTTCCGTTTTCTTTTCAACCGATAACAGGGCACATCAAAGCGACGTCTTGAAACTGGTATAGGTCTATAAAGCGATTTAACTTTGGGTCCCCTCTTCAGTAGGTCGGCAACCCAGTTTGCCTCTCCCACCTCCGAGAGTTCCCTAACGATATCGCTTCTGTTGAAAGCCTTCTCATTTCTTCTTATTTTTCAAATGAGCAATTGACTTGTTTCTTCAGACACTCAAGGTCACGGTTCAACGGCTTTCAGTTCGCTCCAGGCAATCTTGATGCAAAGTAGATAACTGCTCTCTCAGATCAACGTCTCTATTTGATTATATTTGTTTTGAAGTTTCTTGTTCTTGAGCCTGGACAATCTTAACGTGTGTCTGGAACGTCATGGCA
Organism: Cepaea nemoralis; assembly: GCA_014155875.1. Lineage (NCBI taxonomy): Eukaryota > Metazoa > Mollusca > Gastropoda > Stylommatophora > Helicidae > Cepaea > Cepaea nemoralis. The sequence goes on along the minus strand of JACEFZ010003643.1, from coordinate 503,198 downwards.
AAAATGTGGAACAGCTTCCCTTCACTGGCAACTATATTTGTAGGTGGTTCCATCTCAAAATCTTGACTTTGAATTTTTGACTTCCAAAAAAGAATGGTCCGGCCTTAGACTTTTGTTTCGAAGGACCCAGAGAAAACTTGTTGGTTGTTCCTATTCTTTTGCTCAGTAGGATGGTGTCGTGAAATACTGAAGAGTTAACGATTCCCAGATGGACGACTGTATACACCGACTAACTAGGTAGGAGAAGGGTTAACCAACAAAAGAGTGACCAGGCGCATGTGTTTCTAGGTCAAGACCCAGAAGGAGGCCAACAGTACAGGTAACCTGTCGCGTGGAAAAATTGGTTTGCGACTAAGGCAGACAGCATTATTGGATAGCATATTGCGGTCTGAATGTATGTATAATGGAGAAGTTTCAGATCTGGAATTTTCCACTAACAATGATAATGCAGTCTGGATGTGAGGTGTCCAGCAATGTCAAGGACTATGCGGCAAAAATGACCGATATAAAGAGTGGCTACGTCTTTGTGTCGAGAGAGTGTGTTTCTTAGGTCGGGAGAGAAGGATTATGGAAAGGGATGTGCGGCGTTCCGAAGAACGTTTGTGTATTTATGGTGCATTAGTACTCCCAATTCAGTAAAGGATGTTTATAAGGTATTAATTTAGTATAGTATAGTTGTAGCATAGGAATATAATGTGCGTGTATTGCCTTTATCATTACCTTCTATTAGTGGATGGTTTAGACTGGGGTAAATTCTTGTGTCTTATGCGGATGTTCACTTCGGAAGCCTTGTCATTATGGCTGGAGAAGGACACTTGCATAAGTAGGAGTAAGGGGCGGATGCTTATCACGGTATTTGTTATCCTTCCACACAGGTTCCACTCTCCTAGTGAAATCAGAGAAGAGATGAAGAATACTCCACTTGAACTACTAAAGTACTTACTTAGAACAAAACAAAACATGGACATGTTTTAAGATGAAGAAATGATAAAGTAAAGTAAAATACAGAACACGGTATGCTCAACCGAATATACCACTAAGGCCCTGAAAGGGAAGAGAGGTTAACCTGTGGCAAGCAGGGATACTTAAAACTACAGACAGCTTATATGTATAATGAAGAAAGAATAGACAAGTAAGAACAGTGCTATTACTAAAAGCCTAATAGAAGAACTGTGACGATGTGGTGGTTTTTCGATGATGGATACTTACAGTCATGAAACAGATTCAGGTGCATTCATAAACTTACGGGACTTTTATTACGGTACCTTGACTCAGTGGTGAACGGTTTTTGTTTTTGCATTCAATCACGGATTTACCATGAGATTCAAGCATACGGATCATCCCGGGTGAGCTCTGTCCTGTTTGATGTGCTGTCCTGTGATCTTGAAGAATGAATGGCGAGAAGTAACAAAGCTGATAGACATTCAGAGTTCATTCTGGCACCAACAATAGAATACACTATCAACTACATAGACAATCTCCATACCTACACCAGACATAGTTTTTTTTATTAATAAATCTTTTATCTTATCGTTGAAAGGAACTGTTGTCGGAGTATGTGTTGAGGGAATAATAGAGAGAGTGAAAGAAATAGATATATGGAATGAAAGACAGAAGAGAGGAGTGTAGACCAAAGTCAGTCAATAATCCCAACAGATAATAAGTTTAAAGATGTGCTTGTTGAGTCCAGTCTTCTCTCGGGAATTTAACAGGACAGATGGTAACAATCTCACAGCAGTCCGCTATGGCAAGCCGGTTTTCATACTTCGCATTGTGGCCACGGCAAAAATCGAGATGCTGGTCTGCGGCACCATTTCGTCCCCTGTAACAGTGTGAAGCATAGAGGACTAACGAGTCTTGGACTAATATAAAACAGCTTTATTAAACGTTATGGCTGATACAAAGTCATAGTAGAATACAAACATGATGACGGCCTCTGTCTTCTAGTCCTAGGTGTTTTTTGACTGCCCTAACAACAAGCCACGTCACGACTTGAGCATCTTTCTCCTCATTCCATCCTGATGCTCAAGCGTGCTGTAGCTTTGCACACCTAACTACTACATTCTGCTACAGTATGTCTGGGTGTGTGTGTGTGGATGGGTGGAGAATGTGTGTCATAACATGATAATGTGCATTGTTTATGTTTACAACATTCATTTGACAATGTTTCTTTTTCTATGTGAATATATCATGCACTATTGATGAACGAAAGACGAGTAATTGGAAGGGCCGAATGTAAGACTGGCCTGCGTGCCCAATTTGTTACCCTTTGAAAATAAAGTTTGTTCGTTCTCTCTAGCTCTCTTTGGACCTCACGCCCTCTCTCTCTCTCTCTCTCTCTCTCTCTCTCTCTCCTCTCTCTCTCTTCTCTCTCTCTCTCTCTCTCTCTCTCTCTCTCTCGTGTTCTCTCTCCTGCTCTCTCTCTCTCCTGCTCTTTCCTCCTCGGGCGCTCTCTCTCTCTCTCTCTCTTTTTTGTACTCTGTCTGCCGTCTACCTACCTACCTACTATCTACCTACCTATCTACTTACTTACCCACCCAAAAACCAATCCATCTATCTATCTATCGATCGATCGATCAATCGATCGATCCATCCATCTATCCATCCATCCTCCCGACCGCGTGCCCGTCGGTCGGCCGGCTGGCCGGTTTGTCGGTCGGTAGAACTGCCTGTCTGTCTGTTTCTTTCGCTTCCTCCCTCCATAAATAATAATTCAACCCCCCCCCCCCCACACACACACACACACACACACACTCAGCTTGCCAATTTATAATACACTCACTTAAAATTAAATGACTATGGCATGTCTGGCCGCAATAAAAGCTGAACCCCGACCCAGGAGACTGACAATAAATCTAGCCATGACGTATTTTGCAAGCCAAGTACGATTGAGCCACATTGTTCGTGCGCATCTAAAAATATACCCTAGTACAATTTAATTTCTCTGACATGCATTGGCCTGGTGTTACTACAACGTGTACAACTTTTGGTGAACCCCATCTAGAAGAGTGGTTCCCAAACTTGTCGGACCTTCACCCCTTTAGGCCTCTCGTTACTTCTTTTTTAATAAAAAGTTAGCTGCATATCCTTTATGTCGCAGCCAACCCCAGCATTTTTGGCTGTTTGTGATTTCCTGGCAAGTTTACGTTCAGTAGTTTGCCATTGCCGCCTTCCTGGCCTAGAGGTTAGCAACTTTTCTTCGTAATCTCGTATACTCTCGTAAGTATCAGCAGTGGTTCGAATCGCGCCGGTAACTTACTGGGTATGTGAGCCGGCCGCTCAGAAAGCAATGGCAAACTACTGAGCGTAATCTTGCCAAGAAATCAACAATCAGCTGAAAGATGCTGATGTTGACAGCGATGTCCTGTAAAGGATATGCAATATGTTTAGTTTGCCATTGCTTTCTGAACGACCAGACACTCATACCACTGTATGAAAACCAACGCAAGACGGTTTGCTTCCAAATCGTCACCAGCTGTGTTTCGAACTCAGTGTGGGGGATTACGAATTGCTTCAGCAACTCCTTCGCCACAGTGGCCAAATTAATTCCCACAATCCTATACCAAAGTGCCCCAAGCTATATTTGGACATTGTTTAAACATAAGGCAAGACGTAGTGAACGATTAAAAATATTGCAAGTCCCTAAGCCTAGGATGGCGTTGGCGTTGGAAACGCGATTCGTAATTCCGCTTACTCGCGTTCGAAACACAGGGGTAACCGATTTTGTAGCAGACCGTGTTTCGCTGGTTTTAACTTGTTGGTTTGGGAGCCGGTCGTTCTGAAAGCAATGAAAAACTACTAAACGTAAAACTTGCCAAGACATAAAGAGCGGCGGTAAAATGCTGGTGTTGACTGTAATGACCTGTAAAGGATATGCAACTTAAAAAAAAAAAAGAAAACAGCCAATGATTACTTACTGGTAATTTGCCGTCTGGACACGATAGCTTGTTATATTCATTGTGCTTCAAAACAAGGGCATAATAACTACAACCTATGGGGGAGACCAGGGATGAAGTGGAACCTCTCCATAGCACAAAGCCTGGGCTGAATTGTAGAGACCATGTGTTGCCCATGCTGCATGGTCCCTCTCGCGGCCTGCCTTGTTTACTCCAGAGGAAAGGTAAACACCGAAACATCTGAAAAAAGACTAGCTGCAGAAGCTGCCCGATCAGCAAGACAACGTCTAGACTTGTTCTAGTATGTGTTATTAAATTCATCTTCCATTTTTACTTATACTGAAAAGGGGCGGGGGAATTTATAGGAAGGAAATATGAAAGGGGGGGGGGGGGGGAGGATGACTTTCTAAACATATGGAGAAGGAGTGCATGGGCCGAAAAAGGTTGAGAACCACTGCTCTAGATGAACGCAGAAGAAGTAGACCATCATAATTAACTTCATCATCATCAACAAGGGTTCTAACTGCCCGATGCTGTAGGATGTAGCTCTAATTGTACGATAGACTAATATAGCTTAGAACAATCTTCCACAACATATCATAGACAATACCAATCCCTATACCTACAATAGCAACCTATTTGGACACAATCTCAGTACAGACCATATACCCTCTTTAAAATAATTTCAAAGGACAACTACGATAATAAACATTCTCCTAACTGTGCTACAATATCATACACATCATCATCATCATTATTATCATAATCACAATCAGCATCGTCACCATCATCATTATCATAATTCCCGGGAAGGTTAACCCGGTCAACAAATGCCCACAGAAATCGGATGTGTCGGCCTAACGGCGCAAGAACGCAGCTCTGCTGTAAACAGGCACAATGCTGTCTTGTCCGAAAAAACTCTCTAGATCTCTCAACCGGTGGGGAATTCCCCCAAAGGGATTAGGGGGGGGGGGGATTTTAGGGTTTCCAGGGGAGCGAGAGAGAGAAAGAGAGAGAGAGAGAGGGGGGAGAGAGAGAGAGAGAGAGAGAGAGAGAGGGAGGGAGAGAGAGAGAGAGAGAGAGAGAGAGAGAGAGAGAGAGAGAGAGAGAGAGAGAGAGAGAGAGAGAGAGAGAGAGAGAGAGAGAAATGAAGATTATTTCAAGATCGCGTTAATACAAGAATCGATTACTTGATATTGTTTTTCCCTCCATACTTTATGGTACTATACTTCCGCCCTTGTGAAATTCGTTTTATAACGTAAGTAGACCCGCAAATCACATTTTATGTAGACGTCTAGACTTGTTCTAGTATGTGTTATTAAATTTATCTTCCATTTTTAATTGTACTGAAAAAAGGGCGGGGGAATTTATAGGAAGGAAATATGAAGGGGTGGGGGGAATGACGTTCTAAAATAGTCAAAATGATTATTTGGTTGCTTCGGGATTTGAAATTTAAATATTGCTCACTGGATTGTAGGAGGCCTGGTGTTCCTTGCCAGTGAGAGGTCCTGATCGTTCGGGTCCACATCGATTGACGGACGTCAGTCGCGGCGATTGGTGTCATCGTCTTGCTCTTATCTAGGTAACTGAACATGGGTTCATACAGGCAACAATAAATCTGTTCGCTATGAGATCGAATATTTATTGGATTGAATATACAGTTGGCGCAGTGGGTAAACAGACCCGCGCTATATTATATTACATATCACAGATAGTTAAACATCAAACATATAGTTGTCATACAACAATCTAGCACACTATCTAGCCTATGTATATATATCTACGAATATCTATTGAGTCCCTCTCAGGCAGGCCTTGTTGCCTCTCTCAAGTCCGTCTGTCCTCTGCCGGTCTACACGTGTCCCAATCCGACACGGGTGGTAACTCTGTCCGAGTTCCTCGTGGACCCCGCATTAGGCGGGCCACATCAGTGTCCACGGAATCATGGACCCATTGACCAGTCCTTTCGAGAAGGTTCTAGATTACTCGGGTCCTGAGCGACTCAATGCTATCCCTTGGGCTGGAGTTGCAGCCCTCTAATAATATATATGAAGGTGAGGCGGTGACAGGATCCCCCCCCCCCCTGATATGTTTGTTCTTGGGTAATTAGATCTGTTCAATTCTGTCACCGAATCACAAAAATTTGGGTTTTTGTAGTTTGGTGGACAGTAACCTGGTAACCTACATACGGGCATTAGAACTCATGTATTCTCCCATACACTACTTCTCTGATTTGGTAAAGAGTTTCCACTCTGTCTCCTGTGTCCTTAACAATGCTTATCAGACCGAAGTTACGTGACGTTTTAGTAGTTGTATTTACAACCCGCCCTTCTCATAGTACCCAACTGGTACTCAGACAATTAACCTCTGTATTAAGAGGTTAACAAGACCGAAGTCTTGGCTAATTAAGTCCACCTTAAAATCTTGATCTGTGTGTGCATTTCAATACACTTTTACTCTCGTATGTTATAAAATGCTAAATATGTAGTTACCTTGTTATTTTATCCCCTCAGACTACATGTGTCCCTGTTGGCTTGTTAGTGTTTTGGGCTAATAAGTTGCTGTTTCTAATAAAGTGACTGTTTTTTAAATTGATAGTGTTGATTTTTAAGATTTTGAAACGCGGGGTGCTGAATGTGTGGTGTATTTCCAAGCGTCACGATTGGGATAACCTCAATCATGAAATACTGCACTGTGTGCAATACATGATCAGGCATTCCAAGTAGTGGTGCTTAGATGTATACTAACTGCTAAACTAAGTATATTACCTAACTACTAAATTAAACTCACTACTAAACTAAGTTCTACACATGTATTGACAAATTAGACAAGTCAGGGCAGTTTTACATGGAAACGCAGACAAATTACAATGAATACGTTTTGCGTACAATTTGTCCGCCAAGTGTACGTTCTCTCATTTAACCCTTTTTACGCAGTCATTCACTCATCTTTCATTCAAAATAGTTTTTGGCTAAAATATATACTTAAAGTTGAGGGTAAAGCGTTTATTGCCCTTAGAAAAATGGGCTAGGCGAATATTTGCCCTTTAAGAAAATACGTACTTTTGTACGATGAATGAAAAATAGGTTATAATTTAACTAGAGACACTTGTATAGGACTGTTCTTTAGCCTATGAATGGAACCGCCTGTAATATTAAAGTAGAATATGTACAAATTACAGGTTAACACAATTTATATACATCATTAATGGAAATATAATACATATCAAATAAAAAAGTAATTAATTAAATAACTCCAACGATGATGTGCGTTTTGTCGTCCTGTATTAGCGTGTTATGCCATGAATGTTAAAGTTAGTATGGCTTCTCTTGAGTGTTGTCGTCGATGTTGTTCTGTTTCGGCTGTTTGCAAAGTTTCGTAGCAACAGCAAGTATGGTTTGTTCTCACTGCCCCGTATGAAATATTACAGTGTTCAGAGTCAGTTCACTGGTTTGATATTATTGGTTAAAACAAACACAGTTACTGTTTCTTGCTGGAATCGTTCTAGAGCTTAGGCATTTGATGGTATAGTTTCTATAGTATAGCTCTTAACGTAGTTTAGGGGTGTCGTAATTAACCTAATCACTGAGAGTACTCTAGCAGGTTAGAGTCACACTGTTATATGTAAGGGACTAAAAGTATCACAGTTTATAGTGTGGCTAATGGCCAATGTGATAAGAGTCATTCTAATGGTGCATTTGTCTGCCGTGAAAAAAGGTCAGCCACTATGTTATCGGTGCCCTTGATAGGGCGGATTTCGAAGTCGAAGCCCTGAAGTAGAAGACACCTTTCTTTGTAACCGGTGGTTTTTGGGCGACCCATGGTTAAGGACTAATAATGGCGAACTGTCTGTGAGGACCACAAAGTGACTTCCTAAGAGGAACTTAGATAATCTCAATATACAGAAAAATAGGCTCAAACACTCCAATTCCACTGTGGCATAACGAGTCTCAGCCTTCTTTAGTTTGCGGCTCACGTAGAGAATCGGGTGTCGTACGCCATCCATTTCCCTGCATTAAACATCCTCCTATTGCGATAGCGCTCGCATCTGGGGTCAAAATAAAGGGTAAATTTATGTTGGGTAATCGTAAGATGGTGGATTAGAAAAAATATGTTTAAATTTCTACACATTGCATCATCTAAGCTGGTACTTTTAAAAAATTTTTGATGGATGATCTTTAGTTAACATATCAAAAAAGACTGAGGTGAGTTCTGCCCAATGTGGAATGAATTTGGAATAATAGTTAATCAGACCTAGTAACTTCTAATCTGCTTCTTTGTGGTGGGAAACTTCTAGATTAAGGATCTTGGAAACAATTTTATCATCAGTCAAAAATTTTTCCTTCAGAAATTCTATGACCAAGAAAGTCTATTTGTGTATAGCCTATTTCAACCTTGGAAGGTTTGATAGAAAGCCCAAAAAAGAGAGATTTGGTTGAAGACTTGTTTTAGGGGGGTAAGTGAGAAGTCATATCAAAGAATGGACGCTATATCATCAATAAAAGCAACTACATCATTAATTCCGTGTAATAACAATCTTGTTAGTCTCACAAATGTGGCCGGTGCGTTCTTCAGGCCAAAGGAAGATATAGCCATTCGTATAAACCGAGAGGTGTTGCGAATGCTATTATATGTCTACAAGAAGGGTGTAGTGGAACTTGCCAATATCCTTTCGCTAAATCGGTTTTGGGAAAATAAGGATGATTGAGCCATTTTTAAAATAAGATCTTCACAACTGTTCATAGGCTCTGCATCCGTTGTTGTTCTTGTATTTAATACTCTATAGTCGATGCACAAACGGATTGTCTGGCCCTTTCTTTTTCACCAGAACAATCGGTGAAGAATATTGAGACATCGATTTTTGAATAATGCCTTTCTTCTCTAAATCAAAAATTTCTTTATCTAAATTAGATCTGTAATGGAGAGGGAATAGAATATGGTCTACATTTGACCGGTCTCAGATCTGTCAGCACAATTGAATGTGTTATTCTATCAGTGCGTCCAGGTTTGTTGGAAAAGATAGTCTTATCGTCGTTAAGGAGTGTCAAAATGTCTTGTCGCTGTTGTTGTGTCAAAGTGTCAGAGATATGTATGTCATTTATACTCCCGTCGTCAGTCATGTTTGGGTACAGGGATTTCAGTATTGTCCACGTCCTGTCTGATTTATCACAGATGCTACAGTTTGTAAATTGTCTTCAATGTTACTGTCGTCGTCGTCGAGATCAATCGTCAATATGTCGTCAAATTTGTCGTTGTTGTCGATATCACAGATTGTCGGTAATGTCCATATGTCTTCGTCGTTTTCGTCGTCGTAAGCGTGTGTCGTTACCGATGCTTCGTTTTTCGAGGTGTCATTCCGTTGGGAAATTGTCGTTTCGTCTCTGTCATCAGTTCGTTGCGTCTGTTCATTTGTCTCATTGTCCTGTCTAGCATAGTATGGTTTCAACATATTTACATGGAATATTTTCAACTTTCCATTTAAAGAGATTTCGTAATCTACTTCTGAAATTCTTCTAATGATCTTAAAAGGTCCCTGCCACGAGGTTGACAGTAAATCTCTTTTGTCAGGTAGGAGTAGTAAAATATCCTGACCTGGATTTAGCACAATTGTTTTTGCACCTCTATTGGCGTACCACCTGTATTTAAAACCTTTCTCCTGTAGTGATGTTCTGGCCAATATACAGGAACGTATGATTTTGTCTCTGGTGTCAGTGACCAAATCATAGGTTGAAATGGGAAGTTGGTTATCTACAAGGTGTGATATGATCTCTTTATAAATGGTGAGAGGTCCTCTTGGGTTCGCTCCATACATCAAGTCGAAGGGAGAGAACCCTGTACTTGATTGAGGGACTTCTCTGTATGCGAACAGCACCGTTGGGAGAAGTATGTCCCAATCGGCTGGATTTTCAGCTGTCACTTTAGATAGCATATGTTTCAGGTCCCCATTAAGCTTTTCGCAGATACCATTTGCGGCCGGTCGATAGGGACTGTGTGAAACACTGCTTGATGCCTAGTAACTTAGTTACTGATTGGGTGGCATTCGATATGAACTGGGTGCCTCTATCAGAAATGATTTTCTCCGGGAAGCCAAAACGGGAGAAAATATTTAGTAATATGTCCGTCACATCCTTAGAGGAGATAGATCTTAATGGCAGCATTTCGGACCATCTTGTACATAAATCCACAAGAGTAAAAATATACCTATTCCCCTTATTTGATATGTGATTCAACGGACCTACTAGGTCAACTGCCACGATTTGGAAAGGGCCTCGAGGCAGTTGTCGTTGATTGGACTTCTGCTGTAGGGTTTTTCCCCTTTTTCACCAGTTTCTGACAAATATCACAAGATCTACAGAAGGTTTTTATATGTTGGCAAAACTTTGGCCAATAAAATTGGGTGAGGACTCTAGCCCTGGTCTTTTCATACCCCATATGACCTCCAAAAAGGGGAGTCATGGGCTATTTTAGAACTTTATCTCGATGTGCTTGTGGTAAAACTACTTGTTGTATCGTGGTCTGATTTGTTGTGTAAAATCTAGTTAAGATGTTGTTTTGTAGCCTAAATGTCCACGATGCGTTCTTTGTTAATTTTGGTTTAAGTCCTACTAACTTAAAGTATGGTGCAAGTGTAGGGTCATTTTTCTGTTCATTTCCAAAATTGATGTTAGTTGAGTTTGGCGCTACTATTTCTAATGATTCCTGCAGTTGGTCGGTGTTGGTTTTGTGGGTTGTCTGTCGTGTTATTGCGTTGTGTGTTGTGTGTTTTGTTTGCACATTTACAGGCTTGGTACTTGTAGCTCGGTAGCATCCTCAATTCGAGGTTTTAATTCGGTCGTATCGCTCATAGATTCGACCGCCCCTGCATTGTACACCTTGGTGAATTCTTTCTGAATTACCTCAGTGGTTGTCTCCCTTGGTATTTTGGCAGTTTGAGACAAGCAAGAATGGTGTTTCTCTTTTGCATCGCTGTTTGTGTGGTGGATACCGTGTTTTATGCTCCCACTCTTTGATTTCCTTTTTAGAGCATGGATGTATGTTGGGTAAATTACCAAGTATAATATCAGCGACTGGATTGTCAAGGACAGCGCACAAAACTTGTCCTGATATTAACGGAGTTCGAATTTCGACCAGAGCAAGGGGGTATCTTTCTATAGTACCTGAGAATGTGCGACAAGTCACATGTTTGTCTGTGTAGTCTTTAGTGTCTATTAATGTTTTCTTAACCCCACAGAGCGTTGCGCCGGAATCACGAATTAATGTGCACTTTTTGTTGTTAAGAAACCCTGTAAAAAAAACTAGCTTGCCTGTAGATGACAAAGCAGCGTTTGCTGTTTCATTTGAAATAGGGATCGTGTGGCCACAATGTAGTGTTGTGTCAAGTTGGAACTTCGTACAGGTGTTGCACTTACTGTCTGTAATGGTGTTCATAATGTGTACAGCATTCCCAAGCTCGCTTTCATTGTCGTGTTGATTATCACATTCATTCAGTGATTCAAGCTCTTCGTCAGACGACGTTTCTACTAGTGCAGCATTGGCCTGTTTCAATAACTTTCGGCCTTCACAATTGCGACTATAGTGGCCAAAACTTCGGCAAAAGTAGCATTTGATTGCTTTCTGGTAAGCGTTGCGCTTAGCCTCCTGCTTCTCCACCATTATTTTGAGGTGGTTAGGATAGGTAGGCGATTTGTCGCACATAGCGTCAGCATAGTGAAAGTGACTGCAATATTGGCATTTCGTTACTTTACCGACATTGGGGCGAGGTTTAAATTTACCCCCTGTTTGTTTGGAGTATTTGGTGTTCACTACTGCAGCTGCTGTATCGTTGTGACTTATGTTCAGCTGAAAAATGTCCCTATTTGCTGTGAAAAATGCATTCCCCTTGGACTCGATTTCCTGAATGCTTTTACAGTCCATTTGTTTTAAGAACTTAGCAAAAGGTGTGGGGATGGTGCTAACTATTTTGTCTATAATAATAAGTTCTTTAAGTTTGTCGTGGCTGTTGTTGGTTTTAGCCGAGTTAATCCATTTTGTGCATATGTCTTGGACTGTACTGACATAATCTATAAAGGTTTGGTTTGGTTGTGGAGCTAATTTGGCAAATTGTTGTTGGTAACCTGCAGTATCTAAAGAAAAATGTTGGAGAATGCGTTGTTTTAGGTACTCATAGTCTTTTCGCATTTCCTGTGGTATTGTCTCTATTACTTTCAGTGGTTCAAGAGCTAAGTTCCTCATTAGAATAAATGCCCAATCTGATTTAATGATCTTATGATGAGACATGAGACACTCAAAATTTTCTAAATAGGCGCTGATGGAATCTCCAGAACAGAACGCCTTGACGAGTCCTTTGTACTTGTTATATTTTTGTTCTTCTTCTTTGCTTCTTAACTTATTTACCGATATTTCTGTGTTGGACTCAATCTCCATCTGTTTAAGTTTTATCTGTGTCTCGGCATTCAATTGTGCTTGCTTGGCCGCCGCGTCGATTTCCATTTGTAATTTCTTTTCTGCTGCTTGCATTTGCAATTTCTTTTCTTCTGCCTCCATTTGCAATTTCTTTTCTTCGGCCTGCATTTGCATTTGCCGTTGTTTTTCCTCTCGTTCCATCGCTCTTTCTTCACGGGCAATATTTTCTGCGTGTGTTTTCTGTGCCCATTCTGACAGTTTCTCTTCTTTATAACCTAACTTTATTCCTTGCTCGATGCACTTATCTAAGCTAGACATTTTGTGTTTTAATTGTTTGTAAAGTTTATAGAGTTAAATCCCTTAGAAAACAAAGTTGTGTAGTCGAAAATTTGGTTAACTCCCTTAATTATTAATGTGTAAATCAAAAGGCAAGGTTATGTTGGTGACAAGGTCATGAATATGCAAACAAATCAATATGAAACAAAATAATACAATGATGGAAGGTGAGAAGTACAGCTTAGAGATGTAATGGGTATGATGTGAAACTTAGCTCTCAATCCCAGAACTCCTCGATGTTGTCTTGTACTCTCGTCACTGTTGGAAAGGTTTCATAGGTTGCACGCGGCACTAGTTGCGGAACAATCTGCTCGTGGAGCGAGAAAACATTAGTCACCGTCACACAAAAAAAATGTCAAAATAGTAACATGTCAAAAAAAAATTGTTTACAGAATCAAAATAATGAGGCACTGCGGAGGCAATGGTGAGACGTTGCCGAGGGACTCAGATTAATTCTATTTTATCGCTAGATAGCTACTAATTTTATGCAAACTTGTAAAGTTAACAATTTCTTTGATTTAAACAAATCAATGTGTTACCAAAAATCAATGTGATATGATTAAATAAGTAATTTTACATGGCACTTAATAGCTCTTTCAGAAAACATTCTATGCCAAAACCGGAAAACTAGCCCCCAAAAAGCCTGTCATCGTCTTGCTCTTATCTAGGTAACTGAACATGGGTTCATACAGGCAACAATAAATCTGTTCGCTATGAGATCGAATATTTATTGGATTGAATATACAGTTGGCGCAGTGGGTAAACAGACCCGCGCTATATTATATTACATATCACAGATAGTTAAACATCAAACATATAGTTGTCATACAACAATCTAGCACACTATCTAGCCTATGTATATATATCTACGAATATCTATTGAGTCCCTCTCAGGCAGGCCTTGTTGCCTCTCTCAAGTCCGTCTGTCCTCTGCCGGTCTACACGTGTCCCAATCCGACACGGGTGGTAACTCTGTCCGAGTTCCTCGTGGACCCCGCATTAGGCGGGCCACATCAGTGTCCACGGAATCATGGACCCATTGACCAGTCCTTTCGAGAAGGTTCTAGATTACTCGGGTCCTGAGCGACTCAATGCTATCCCTTGGGCTGGAGTTGCAGCCCTCTAATAATATATATGAAGGTGAGGCGGTGACAATTGGGCAATCTTGAGCATGGCCTACGATGGGTAACGTTGTAATATTCTGCTGTGATAATTTGGCGTGTCCAGCGTGTGCCGCGTGGTTACACACCCGCTTCACACGCCAGTGATCCGGGGCTTGTTTCCGGATCCGGTCAGGGATATGCACTACTGACGAGCTCAGGCGAGAGCGATGCTCGAGTATAGTGCTTCCATATTGACGTGGATGGGCCTTAGGTTCATACCAGAGTACGATCAGCGTTGCCAGTAGTGGGTTGTGCTCAATATTTAAATTTCAAATCCCGAAGCAACCAAATAATCAACTGTTATATATGTCACTGTATATCTCTTCTGACTCCCCTCTACATATCCATATCCAACTGTTTGCTCATTTTAGGCTCCTCTTTTCTTATTTGGTACCTTTCACAACTAAACGAATTCCTAGAAACAGAGCATGTGAAATGGACTAAAAACGCTGTCTCTATTATGAGAATGAATGAATGGTACTATTTCGTCATGGTCACAAGTGGGGCGATAAATTTTTTTTTTTTTTATGGTGAGACGAATGTGTATTGCTCTTCTATACCATACTTGACTTTTAAAACATATTGCAGTACAGTCTTTATAATATGTAAGATGTGTCTTATCTGTAATATGTGCTCATTTATACATTTATCTGTTTTGTTTTGTCAGTTTAATTTTTCAATTCTGACGAAATACACCAACTTTCCCCTTCTCATAACATGATCAAAGAATTTGGATTGACTTCTTCTGATGCGAGTAGCTAGTTTTCTTTGGGAGTTAACTAGTTTCAAGATATTTTTATTACGTTTTCTTTCCGTCAAAGTGTTCTAATTATTCTTCTACGCAACAACACCTCCGTAGCTTTCACATACTTTCTCACATGTCTGCTAATTGTCCATAATTGGCTTCTGTACATCAGGACAAGCTCAATATAACTCATTAGAGTTTCTGTTCGTCCGCGATATTCTTCGCATTTCCCACGGAAACCACATTTCCACTGCCATTAGATGTTTTTCATCTTGTCTGGTCTTGTCCATGTTTCACAGGTAAACAACTGTATTGATTATATTGGTGAGTATGTTTTCCATCTTGCAAAAAGATTTACTGTACAGTTTTCTATTTATTTCCTTTCCCCTCTTTTCTCCCTTTCTTCAAATCTACCTTTCCCACTTCTAACTCCACTCTCTGTCTAACTAACACAGTTCTTGCATATGCTGCACCGGTATTCCCTGCGAGAATTAACATTCACAGACAACACACAACACGGTTCGGGTGCTGTTTTTCCATGACGTCTGCTTTTTCCAGATGCTAACGGCAGCATTCTCTTCCGCGTGCGTGAACTTCCTGTGGTGACCCGGATATAAATAGCCAATACATTGTGTGTGTGTGTGTGTGTGTGTGTGTGTGTGTGCGTGCGTGTGTGTGTGTGTGTGCATGCGTGTGTGTGCATGCGTGCGTGCGTGTTGCATAAGTGTGTGTGTGTATGCGTGCGTGCGTGTTTGCATATGTGTGTGTGTGTGTGTGTGTGTGTGTGTGTGTGTGTGTGTACACAGTGTGTTAGAAACAAGAGGACTTCATGCGTTCCTATAAAAAGCTAGATTTTATGTGCTCCACTACCCTCTTTGGAAAACATTCACCTTCAAATTAATATCCGAATTGTGGCCGACTCGGTCACAACATTATTAATCTGAGCCTGGCAACGGACCCTAATGTAACTTCTCTTCTGAGGTTGAATGGGGTAGGCGGTCGTGGTAAAATGGAAGGAACTTAAAGCACACATCACAGAAAGACTTATCTTAATCGACGTATCAGAAGCTCTGGCCTGCGACTGAAGATAAAAGGTTAAGATATTTTGGTACCTGGCGATGCCAATACACCGGGGCGTGCCGTTACATCTGTTTT
>JACEFZ010003643.1:482500-485000 GCA_014155875.1 Cepaea nemoralis | reverse complement strand
ACACTCTGAAGGTTGTGGGTTCCATTTCGTGCTACGACATTTGGTTCACGAATGGTAATTTTCTCGGAGGGGTCGTCGATGGAGCAGTTGGTGATTTGTGGGAAGGCTTTTGGCAGGCCGCCGTGCAGAAAGTGACCGAGCCATATGGAATAAAACCCGATGTAATGAAGTCGATCCTCAGTCTTATCAAGTGAACACTATATAAGGTTCAAAATCAGCTGCAGACGATTTGGAAGCACTCCGCCTTGAGTTGAATTAGATTATATGGGCGCCGGTCGTCAGAAACGTATGGCAAACTTATCATCAACATGCGCCATACCGATAAGCGTGGGCGGTCATGCTTCGCCATTTCACACGATCACCAGAGTCGTGGATCAGCTCTGTGGTTTTGTCTCGATAATGCCACGTGGCCAAGCCTTCCAGACATTTACGTCTGCACCTTCCCCTTGTTCTTTTCCCCACAATCTTGCCAGTTGTCAAACAGTTCTCTAGTTTATTTATTCTTATAACGTGTCCAAAAAAATCTTGACTGCCTGCGTCTAATTTTTCTTATCAGTTTACGATTTTCATTTGTTTCTTGTAGAACTTGCTCGATGGTTTTTCTGTCTTTCCATACATTCTTTGCATTTTTGTCAGAAACCACATTTCCACTGCCATTAGATGTTAAATGGGAAACTACTGAACGTGCAAACTGCCTAGTAAATAACACAGCCAAGAAATATTAGGACTGTTTGCGACGTCCTGTAAAGGACATGCAAATAACTTTAACACTACATAAGGTGGCGGTAATGTAGCGGGTAGACACCCGGCTACCGGTCCTGAGTTATTTAAATTAATCTCATGTTTTTCATCTTTCCATTCTCCTCTTTCGGTTATTATGCTTTAATGTAATCACCGTATTGTCTTCCTAGTGTATATATGTTGCTTTGTGTGTATTTGTTTGCTAATGAAAACTTTTCGTCGCAAGGTCTATGTTTTCCGAACTTGTGTTCTGTAAAGCTGCATTACTTCTTGTAATTTATATTGCTTCTATATAACCACATCTCCAAAGCTTCCAGGGATTCTCCCGCTTGTTTACCAACTGTCCAGATTCCCACCCGCATGTTAGAACTGGACAACAAGGGAGGGAGTCAACAGAACACAGACATGATCCGGAACTGAAGTTGATTTTATATGATCACGATTGCTGGAAAGGGGTTAAGAAACTCGAACATTATATACAACAATAAGAAAGAGACAAACAGCTTTCTTTGGTCAGGTGATGAGAAGAGAGGCATTGGAGAACATCGTGACAACTAGAAAGATCGAGTGGAAGAGAGGCAGAGGCCGACCAAGAGAAATGATGCTTGATGGTTTGAGACGGCGGCATGGGGGAATATCATCAGCAGAGTTGATCCAGAAAACCAAAGACACAGAGCGGTTGAAAATCATGAACGCCTACGCCAGCCGGCATGACACTTAATGATGATGATTACCTTATCCTTCGCCATCAGGCGAACCCACTCCTACTTCTGAGTTACATGTAATTTACAGCCCCAAGACAAGGGCGAAAAGTCAACATTTTAGTCCGAACTGACCGGTGTAGGGGTGAACCAGCTACCTCGGCATCAGCGCGACCGGATGTATAAGAAGGAGCGCTCGTCTCCATGCAGGCATGCTAACCTACTTCTGTTGCAATTAGACCTGGCATTTCTTATAAGTAAATTTCATTTTCAGCAACGGGTTTTGAATAGCGAAGACACAAACAATAGATTGTACGATTTATTATCTGGACTATTTCGCCTCGACAAGCACATACTGCAGAAATCGCACAACATAAAGTAAAGTAATTAGTTAAATCCTCCAAGCTGAAATTGTCTGATTTCTGCTGTATGTACCTAATAAGATACAGCGAAATATGTCAAGCAATAAATCTTGCAATCTATTCTTTGAAACTTCTTTATTAAATTGAGGTTTTACATAAAACAACATTGCCTAATCCACTTTGCGATAGTGAATAAAAAAAATTATCGAAATATGAATACTTACCCACAATACTATGAACTGAAGTACAGGCTGAAATATCTCAATGAAGAAAATAAGATAACAAAAGCACAATAGCGAACTGTATGAAAACTAGCTGTTAACATGTAAATGAACACATTTCAACTGCAGCCCACACACCGATCAGGCACAAACACGAGATGATTCACCGGTCTTCGATTATACATCATAGAAAATGTGATACACCGCACGTGTAGGCTCCACCACACAATACACAACGACTGGCTCATCCGCGGTTTTTACCTGTGCTACAAGACAGGCCTACCTTGCTCACCGCAGGTAAACCACAAAGTTGTAACTAGGGTCCTGAACGTTGAACACAACTTTGGCTTCGCTTGCCCTTTTTGAATGCCGGCAGCGGGTTTAATATCCAGAGGTGATTTCGGTAAATCTATAAGGTAGGTTTGGCGGGGGGAAAGAAAGAACCTCTTGCGTGTAGTAGCTGCTTTACAGAACG